>PVJS01009753.1:0-49573 GCA_004027185.1 Glis glis
TCTTCCTTCTCCTCCTCCTCCTCCTCCTCCTCCTCCTCCTCCTCCTCCTTTTTCTTCTTTTTGGCAGTTTTGGGGATCAAACCTAGAGTCTCACAAATGCCAGGCAAGTGCTCTGCCGATGAGCTACATCTCCAGCCCTGATCCACGTCGTCTTATGTCGCCTGTGCTGTTCTTTGTTGGGCTTTTAAAATGTCTCCATTATATGTGACAACCCCAGGACCAGCCTCCTTACTTACCTTCTCTGTCTCTCCCAACACACCCAAAAGACGACAGTGACCAAGGTCCGTGCCCATCTCTCTCTTTAAACACAGTCTTTGATTCAGAGGGAAACGGCCAGAGGAACACTGCAATTTCCCAAAGGCCTTTCTGGGAATAATGCTGAGGATGAGTGAAGGCCGGAAGGGGACTGGAGAGAAAATGGTCCCCCTCCCACTTGCTCAAAAGACCCACTTGTGCTCGGGGTGGGAGAAGAAAGGTTACAAAACTGACTTGTTCCTCTTTGTCTCCTTCGCTCACTCTGAGCCGTGTGCATGTAAAACTCTGCAACCTTCTGGTGTGCAGTGTGGTGGGAGAGCAGGTGTGTACGACAGACAGACGGACACACTGGCTCACAGGTCTCAGTTATTCCGGCTGCAGCTCGCTCTTCCTGATCACTCAGGGGATTGATGGCTGCCAGGGTGACTGGGGCACACCCAGTCTCAGTTCACTGCGTGGTGTTCTGAGTCCTAACCAATTGTTGGGAGTTCTCCAAGAAGTGGAAAAATATCTATTAGCTGCGTTTTTATTTCTTTCCTTTGTGACAGCCATGTGGATTTTAAATAGAAGGCATATGGGAAATGTCCACAGCATGATCCCATGTCTGAGGGCCGCCGTGTCCAGGCCGTGGGGCCACCAGTGGTCCTGCTGCAGGCACACGTACGGACCTGTGGGCCTGCACCTGCGCTGCAGAGGCTGACCATCACGCAGGCCGAGGGAAGCAGTCAAGTGTGAATAACCGTTTCTAAGATTCAGGGTCGGAAGTGTCAGCACTGACACGAGGGGGTAAACCTGGTGGTGACATACTTTCATAGGTCAAAAGTCCCACTTAGCCATTCTGAAAAAAGGCTGGAAAAGCCAAGGCATGCCTATCAGCCTGGCGTTCCGCAGCCTCCAATCTGCCATTGTGCCACAGCAGCACAAGAGGAGGCCCCGGGGACAAAGCGCCGGCCTGGACACGTGGCCTCCGAGCTGTCCATCACCTGAGAAGACCGCTGTGGAGGCATTAACGACAGCACTTCACAGGTCGGAGTGTCTGTGGAGGGTCAGGGATGGGGGCCAGACAGGGCGAAGGAGGGGACAACGGAAGTGGCCCCTACATGGCGAGAGGAAACTCCCCCAGGGAGTGGCCTTAGTGTGGCCATCAGGCGATGCCGATCAGACTGCACACTAACAATGTCACTTCAAAAGTTGTGCCCACAAATCCAATCACTGGCTCAGTCACCTGAAATCGGGCAAATTGTTCGTTCTGTTCTAACAAAGGGCTACCCTCGATAGCTACCGGAGACAACAAGAGCATAATTACCACAGTGTCAAGATAACAAATGTAAAGCCAGCAACCCCACATCTTGCGGGATCCTTCCCTGCCTGGCTCTCTGCAAGTGTGACTTTAAGCAGAACGCTCCACAACGTGACTTTCAGCTTTATGCCCTATTGCTATAGAAACGGCGATGGCAGAACTTGTGTCATTTTCCCAGCACCTCCTCTCACCTGACACAAAGACCTGAGCACTAATTACAATCCCTTTAGCATGTTCCATCTGACAAACAGTTCTCCAGATCAATTACAGATTCGTTTATTTTAATCGTCGCACTACCTCTGGGTGGCAAGAGTCCGCACTACTGTGGACAGCAGCTGTCCGTCCTTGGCTGAAACTTGCATGACATACTGTGGCTGCCCATTCACCAGGCTGCCACAATCCTCCACAGTCTTCACCACGGGCGCAGCCGAGCTGGTGCAGTCTGGCAGGACTTCGGGCAGGTGACTGCAGCGGCTGGTTGTCATGGCAACAGACAGCAATTACTCCACTAATGGCTTCCACATTCATAGAGGATTTCCATCTAAGAGAGATCAGAAAACAGTTTACTTGGGCTGAGTGATTAATAGAAAATGGAGAATTATGGGCCACCAACATCGCGATGTCATTATTTAATATAAATAACAGGGTAGACTAAACGCGGCACTTATCCTGTTACCATTTCCTACAAGCGTGCACACATGTGCACATGCACGCACACACATGCACAGCCCACGAGAAACAGTGGACGTGGGTGTGAACAAGACAGCGAGCACGTCGGTGTATATAAACATTCAGAAGCCCCGCTTTCCACGAGGGGACGGAATGATGGCTCTGAAGCCCAGATTTGAAGAGAAGATAAGCGGTTCTCCCGCTCTGCACCACAGAAGCAATAAGTCTTTGTTGACACTCTCTAAAAGTTACTAGAATCATTATTAAAACCGTTTGCAACTATTTTTTTTTCTCGTAAGCAATTTATTCTCCATGCAGCTTCATTCTGAGATACAAAGATTAAAAACAGAGAAAGAAAAAAAGACTTTGGCCAAGTAGCACATTCTAGGACTCTATTTTCCAAATATGAATCATTCAGTCCCTGTTCCACCCTTCTGACTTTTGCCATGGTGTGCCCCGTAGTACAATTATCTACTTAATAGGTCTTGAAAATTAACATCCTTTAGAAATATAACTTGTCTTAGCCTGTTTTAAAGTTATTCATGAAATGATTAGTTTGATGAGCTTGTTTCCCCCCCAATGGACATTGAAACAAATGCACTAGCACTTTTGTTTGTATACTACCTAAAACCCAGGGGCACATGCGCCATCGTAAGAAAACACAGAGAAGGAATGGTGGCAATGAACAAGATCTTATCAGCCATTATAAATAAACCATTATTTCGCCGGGCGTGGTGGCGCACGCTTGTAATCCCAGTACTTTGGGAGGCGGAGACTGGAGGATCCGGGTTCGCGGCCAGCCTCAGCTCTCTCTCTCTTTATCTGTCTCTCTCTCTCTCTCTCTTTCTCTCTCCCTGTCTCTCTCTCTACCTAGTGAGGCCCTCTGCAACTTCATGAGACCCGGTTTCAAAATAAAGTATAAAAAAATAGGGCCGGGGGTGTAGCGCGGAGGTAGAACGCCCCTGGGTTCAATCCCCGGTACCGCAATAAATAAATAAATAAATAAACCATTATTTCTAAGGGCCTCACCTCCCTGATAGACTCTATCATACAAACTGCAAGGAATTCTGTTCCTGACGTGTGTGATGCAGGCATGGGTCGTGACCTCAAGTTCAAAGCATTAAGACCCAGTGGAGTAAGGAATCCCCCGCATTCAGTAACGGGTCAGCATGTGATGCGTAAGAAATGGAGGTTTTTGGAGAAACTGCAGGGGGAACTGTGTGCAAAGGTGAGATGACGCGGTGTCATGGCCCACGGCATGCCCCTTCTGCCAGCCTGCTCACCTCAAGCTCCACGCGGCCTGGGCTCAGTAGGACAGCGGCAGGATGGGTCGACGAACTGAGCTCATGCCAATAACCAGTCTGAGCAGACAAAGCCCCAAGTCTAACAATGAAAATTGTGTCTTCCCCCACTCCCCGGCCCCAAGGGGCTCTTTGGAATTCCTCCAGAGGTGGCTTCCTCCCAGATATCTGTCTCTGCTTATTCTATTTTACTTGATCCCTACAGGTCTGGAAAACAGGACCTTTCCAATTTCCAGAACAATGAGCATCAATGGGACAGACGCACTCGAGGGAATGCAGTGTTTCCCGGGAACGCGAGTGGACAGTTTCTCTCCCGACAAGCACACGCGAAGCCGGCTTGACTGCCGGAGTCGACTGGACATGACTGTCACCCCCTCCTTGCTGCTGTCTGACTGGTCTCGCTCCAGCAGCCTCCCTTTCCTGTCATGTTGCCACCTGTCCTCTGGCTATCTGCCCCGGCCCAGCGGCCCTTTGAAATCGGGAGTGGGAGGGGGCTGAGGTGTGATGTGGGGGGTGCAGGCAGGGGCCCCAATACTGATATTCAAAGGAACACAGTCAGGTGGTTAGCTGCTATAGGATATGGTTTGCTTCTTAAATAGGATTTGCTGCTTTATTTCACATTGCAAATGCATGAAGTATACATCATAGAAAGTACAGAAAAACACGAAGAAAACAATCAAACTCACTCAATCCCACCACTTGGATAACCACGTTACATTTTTTGGGTGGGCGTCTTTTTATATTTTTGGCAGATTTGGCAGGGTAGACTTAATTTGTAGCTGAGGCCGGAGTCTTTTTTTTTTTTTTAATGAGTTATGGGGGCTCTCAGGCCAACCAACAAAAGGATGTTTAAAGATGGTCCTCTTCTAAATAGTGTAGATGTCCCCTCCTTGGGTCTACCCCGACAAAACCCCATTGACATGATTTTAAATTCTCATAGTGCTTGACAGCCACAAAGTGTAGCTTCCTGGCACCGCTCCTGTGCTGCACAAGGCAGTCATAGATTAAGAGCCAGGGGTGTGTTGGCAGGAAAAGCAGACACACTGACCTTCTTGCCGAATGGAATCATTATGTCTGGGTGCACTCTGAGAGTCTATTTTCGGGCTGTGCATATCTCCAGCTTAGAGGGCCAAGCGCTTCCTCCCTACGCTCAGTGGAACTAGGAGTGGGTAGAGAGGGGTACACATCGTGTCGGTGGGACCCCTGGCTGTCAGTAGTTACACTCACCTGTAATCTAGATTAAGTCCTCGTCCAAGAAAGTAGTTCTAAATATGTGACCTAAATCCACAATAAAATGCCCTTAAAATATTCCAGAGGCAGAGCTTCCCTTAAGCTCATTTTCTATCTGTAATTTTACTTCTGTATGATACACTTTTTTTCATTTCTCTTCTTAGAGAGACAAAAGGGTTATTATCAGCTGCCTGATCAGTTTATTCCATTCGCAGTGGGTGCTGGGCACTGAGCTCAGCGTAGAGGGACATAAGGCGTCTCTACCTTGCCTTCTCCTCCAAGCAAGCCTTGACTCTCTCTCACACCTTTTGTGCAGGACCCTGCGCCCAAGATCCTCTAAGGCTAAGCCCTCATTCAACTTAGGGCTTGAATGAGTGATACTCTAGTCCAGCACTCCCTGGAGAACATACCAGCATGTCTGCTGTACATGCACCCCAAAATAACAACCTTGAGATACAAAGACTGGCATGCCAGCACGGAGTCCCAATAGTCCTAAAAGACTAGGCTTTGGATTTAAAATGGGGTGGGAGGGATTACAAAGCGCATGCGCAGGCTCCATCACAACGGGTTTGGCCAAATCAGTTCTAATCCCAGAAGAAAGGATGGAATCATTTATACTCAGGTGGTGGAGGAGGGAGGGGAGCACTTTCTGCCTTGATCTCAGTGGAAGGGAAGCCCAGAGGCAGGGATGGGGCCAGCAAGACTGGGCCTGCAGGCTGCACGCACCAATTGGCATGCATATGTTGCACCTGGGGCAGTGACAAATGGCCCACTGCATTTCCCTGTCTCGTTCGGAGCCACCTGGGAAAACAGCAGACTGTTGCCTTAGATGCTAGAAAGAGCTGAGCTGTTGGTTTGCAGCCTAGCACTGGTCTTCGCCGAGTTTTCTGCAAAATTTCAAGCACCATTCGGTTGCTTTCTTATCAATACCGGTGCTCTGCTTGGCTCTTGTGGAAAAGTAGCTTTCCAGTCCACTCAAGAATTCTCCCTGGGGATTTCTCTGGAAACACAGTGCTGAGAAAGAGTAGTGTGTGTGTACATTTGAAACCTCAAACTGTCTTGGTAGGACAGGTCCTTTGTCGGCCAGGGTTGACACTTTGTAGAATTTCTTTCTCAGGCTGAGAATAAAACATGATTTGGCCCTGGCCAAACTCAGCTACACAGAAGCAGGAAAAGCAGGAGTAAGTAGATGAGACGGAGACAGTGAAGACGGAGAGAGTGTCTAAGTAAATAAAAGCCTGAGCGGAGATTCGTTAAAACAAAAATGCTTGTCTGTTAAACTGTGACCCCTACAAAGCACTGAGTACAGGTTTTACAAAAGCAGGAGACCAACCAGGCTGCAGCTAATTGTCACCGAGTTTCTGGAACAGGCTGCCACTGGGAAGTGATTTCCATGGGAACGTGGCAGGCATCATGAGGATGTGTTCTCAGGACATGGGGGAGGGGAAGGAAAACGCACAAGAAAGCAGGCCCTGTTCACCTCTGCAGCCCCTGTGTCTCCCCAGCCCCTGCCCCCCAACCTCCAGAAGGATCATGAACTTAGGGGAAAAGCTCTGCTCTTAGAGGCGTAAACCTTTGCCCTGGCTAAGTCACTCTGCCTCTGGTGGGTAGTAAGCCACGGCAAATCTCAGGGTCCTGGGATTTCCTGAATATTTGAAATTAGGGTACCAATAATTCCTGAACCACCTCACCTGGGTGTTTGTAAGGCCCCAACAAGCGGTATTAGTCAGAATACAGAAGCAGTTAGGGAAGTTCTTAGAGGATCTCAATTTTCCGTATAAGACAGTCTTCAGTTGCTATAACAAAATACTGGAGGCTGGATAACGTATATAGAAAAGTTTATTTGGCTTAGTTTTGGAGGCTGAAAGACCAAACAGCATGGCGTCGACTCTCACAAGGGCCTCCCTGTGCATCCATTGGGGTGGATGATTTCATGGTGGGAGTTTGTGCAAGAGGGAAAGATCAGATGACAAGACAAGGAGCCAGAGAGCTTATAGGTGTCAGGCTCACTCTTTTAAAACAACTCACTCTCATGGGAACTAACTAGGATCCTACCAGAACGTCCCTGATTGCTTCTGAAGGCAGTTTCCCCGATGACCTAATTACTTTCCACTCAGTCCTCTTCCTCCTCCTCCTTCTCCTCTTCTTGTTGTGGTGTTGGGGATCGAACCCAGAGCCTCACACATGCTAGGTAAGTGCTCTACCATTCAGCTATATCCCTTTCTAAAATTTTATTTTGAGATGGGGGTCTTATTAAGTTGCACAATTCTGGCCTCAAATTTGTGATCCTCCTGCCTCAGCCTCCCGCAAGCTCTACTTCTTAAAGGCTCTACCACCTCAACATCATTGCCACCCTGAGAACCAAGTTATCACATCCAAATCATAGCACAAGATAATACGTGTAAACACGCTTTGTTAGTTGGAACATGTCAAGCACATATAACATTGCATTTTTGTACTACGTTACTCTAATTCCTGCTCTTTTTCTAGCCCGGGTTGCTTCTCACCTCTGTCTTTTAAAACCATCTTCCCCATGGGACTCAACCTATCCCATGCTGTACCTTTTTTTTTTTGCGGTACCAGGGATTGAACTCAGGGGCGTTCTACCTCCGCGCTACGCCCTGGCTCTATTTTTTATACTTTATTTTGAAACCGGGTCTCACGAAGTTGCGGAGGGCCTCACTAAGGAGAGAGAGAGAGAGAGAGAGAGCGAGCGAGAGAGCTGAGGCTGGCTGCGAACCCCGATCCTCCGGTCTCCGCCTCCCAAAGTACTGGGATTACAAGCGTGTGCCACCATGCCTGGCTCCATGTTGTACCTTTTGAACCACACTTGAATTATGACACTGTACCACTCCATCTCTCGCCTAGGGAGCACAGAGGAAACCTCATCCTTGCTTAATCACTTCTCCTTCTCCCAAGCCCTGTCTCCTTTAGATCTAGAACACAGGTTTCCTGCAACCATGAAAATACTTAATAAAGATATATGATAATTAAGTGCTACGATGTTGGCGATGCTTGGGTCTATTTGTTACACAGCTTCCATTATCTTAACTGACCTAGCATGTGATAAATACACTAGAAAATAAAACATAAGCCTCTCCCAAGTTCCATTTCAGGTCTACTTGTATCAGAACTGCATTTTTAGTGCCACGTCAACCTTAGTCTCTTAAATTCAGGTTGAGAAGAAGGGGTCTGTTACACGGACACCTCTGATTGGGTATAACAATTAGCCACAAGGTTTAAAGGTGGAAACAGGAGCACGAGGTGGGTGCTGGCTGGCACTAACATGGTCATGGGAGATGCCTGGGTGCTGTGGTCTGAGCAGGACCAAGCTTGGAGGTAGTGTGGTGCTAGACTGGGCCTCCAAGTTCAACCTTAATACCCAATTCCAGAGGTTTTAAGAAGTGGTAGGGAACTATAGAAATGATCCCTGAAAATAACGAGGAGTTACTAATCAACAGGCATTAAGTTTCAGTTAAGCTAGATAATAAGCCCTAGAGATTTGTTCTATGACATTGTAACCACAGTCAACAATAATGTACGGCACGCTTAAAAATTTGTTTAAAAATGGCTGGGTATGGTCGGCACATGCCTATAATCCCAGTACTTGGGAGGCTGAGACAGGAAGATCACAGGTTCAAGGCCAGCCTCAGCAATTTAGTGAGACCCTCAGCAACTTACTGAGACCCTATTTCAAAATAAAAAATAAAAATGGTTGTGGGTGTAGCTCTAGGTACAATGCCCCTGGATTAAGTTCCCAGCACACACAAAAAAATTGTTAAAAGGGTAGATTTCATGTTAGGTATTCTTACAGAATAAAATACAATTTTAAAAAAGAAAAAGGCTCCTCAGGTCCAAATACATCCTGGAAGATTCCTCTGTTACCTCCACAACCAGAGTTGGTCAAAAAGCAAATCAAAGAAGCCAATTCATTTATTCACTCTTCCATCCAAACACATCTTTAAAAAAATTTTTTAAGAACTACTGGCCAGCCGGGCGTGATGGCACACGCTTGTAATCCCTGTACTTGGGAGGCTGAGACCGGAGGATCCGGGTTCGCAGCCAGCCTCAGCTACTCAGCGAGGCCCTCTGCAACTTCATGAGACCCGGTTTCAAACTAAAGTACAAAAAATAGGGCTGGGGGTGTAGAATGGAGGTGGAACGCCCCTGGGTTCAATCCCTGGTACCGCAAAAAAACCAAAAAAAAAAAAACAAAACCAAAAACAAAAAACAAAAACCTACTGGCCATTTCTGGAAGCTTCTGGTGGTGTAGGGTCCAACCATCCCAAATCTTACTTTACATGGCCCACGGGAAAACGCAGGCCACCAAACAGTCTGGAATGCTTCCCAGCTCTCCCGTGGGGCCGCAGAGCTGCCAGGGCCTGGTGCCGTGCCACCATCCACCATGCCACCGAAAACTCAGGGGAAAGCGTGGGACGCCCTGTCGGGGGGATGACACTGCGGAACCATGGGACGGCGAGATGTCTCTTTGCTCTCACAGAGTTCTACCTCATTAACACCGGCCCAGCATTCAGAAGCCTCGCAGTAGCGTACGTGAGGGAATCTGTTTCAGGAAGGAGTGTGCAGCGTCCCCTCGCCCTCTGAGACCGCTGGATGGGCAACTCAAGGCAGTCAGTGATGGAAATGGGAAAACAGCCATGGTGGCCTGCGCAGGAACTCTCCCCTCCGACTTAGATTTGCAGACTTTGAATTCTAAGAACAATCTCGAGGCCAGGAATGCTCCTTGATAGAACATCCTCCTGCCTTTTCAGGCATGTTGAAAACAGACAGTGCACTGCAGGGCTGATGAACTCAGTATCCCGAATGTTTGGCGCAAACGAGGGAGGCGGGAAATCACACGGTGACCTTCCTTTCCAGTGAACACGGAGCAAATGACTAATTTCGAAACCATTAACATGTAAAAGCGGCATATTTCTTCTGAGAACAGGACACAAAGGCTCTCCAAGGAGATTGCTGGGACATGATTACCGGCAACATTGAAGTTTTCAAAAACACGCTAAGGAGGCTATTCACCAGGAGTGTGTAGCGGCAAAGTAGCTGCTTCATTAAACTTAAATAGCCACGGCAGGGTTGTGCTCACAGACCCACGCTTCCAAATTATACATTTCTTTTCTGGATGCTTCGCTGACCTCATTATGTAGAGCATTGAGTTTGTCATTCCAAATAAAGTGACCATCCAAGTCTTGATAAACATGTCCATCAGCGATTGATGGGTCTGTAGAGGGAAACACTGGTTGGCCCAATGAATTAAAAAAAATACTTCTCTTTTTGTTGTCTCATTATTTTCTGCTGTGTGCTTGTTGCCACACTTACAGAACACAGTGAGCAGGTGAAATGCTTGCTTCTGAGCGCGAAGGAGGTTTTGACTGGGGGGTAATGGCATTTTCTTGAGGAATGTGTAAATACCAACAATGAGCCACAGGGAGAATAAAATCAGACTAGCACAAGGCAAGTTGGATGTGGAAGGAGTTTTAATAACACATTCCCGGTGTACTATTTTAAAGTTATATTTAGAGTTATTTACCATTTCCATCCATGTAATTAATTCTGATTTTCAGCCACAAGAGGTATCAGAAGCATCATACAAATCTTTTTTTTTCATATAAAATTACTATATTTTTTCTCTTCATCCAGGTAAAATCCCCTCATTCTGCTGAAGGCAAATCAAGTACCAATTATCATATTTATACATATTTTTTCCCCTGAAGAAGTACTCATGAAATTAATTCAGATTTTGGAGGCTATCCATTTTTTCCATTTAATTTTAATTAGATAGATGAAAATGGCAATTAAAAAAATCCCACAACAACCCCGAGTGTTCAAAGACACAGCAACAGCTGAATTACACTTGTAAATAACAACTGGTTCCTACAGAGGAGCCCTGCTGAGCCGGGGGAGGGGCGGGGACATGGGGACACACCCCAGAGTTCTGGGGCACATCAGAAAGTTTAAACAGCAGGTTAAAAAATATCAAGGGGCGCAGAGGAAACAGGAGGAGATGTTCATGGGACATCATTCAGGAGAAAAACAACAGTGTACTCTTTAGCTATTTGGAGTGCCCAGTGCCAATCAAACGGCTCCCTGTCCGGCAGGAATGAGGAGAGGTAGGCAAGGTGTAGCATGCTGGCTAGAATATCTGATCACACCAGAGAAAAACATTTCTGCCGTAACGAGATGAAACACAGTCCAAGAACTGGAAGCTCCTAATTTGTTGTTAGGCTTATGCATATGTTCTATCAGCATGCAAATGAATGCCTACCACTAAGGAAGCTGATTTGGGATTCCTTGCCAAGCTAGCTGTACCTCACCTTCCTCTGTGCAAGCAAGCAGCCCAGTACTAGCCGTACAGATGTGCCAACTCTTACCCTAGGCCTCCGCACTCTAGGATAAAGCCAGGGTTGCCTGGGGGCTTTCCTCTTCCCTGTTTCACAGAGACCATGGGGAGGTTGCAATCTTGCCCTTTCACAGGGCTGGGTCCAAGTTCCAGTTCTGCTTGGACTGGGGGGTGGGCCTCCCCGCCTGTTCTCTGAGGCGCTTTCGGACCCCCCGGCTGCATTGCCCTCCGCTTACACGCCAGGATAACCACAGTCAAGGGTGCGTGCAGGGACGAGCTCTTTGCAGCTTGCTCTTTAGCCTGCCCCTGGCATTAGTTTAGAGATGGACCCCAGCTCATGCCTCACATTACCCAAAGCCCTCAAAGCACCAGTTCTTCTCTCCTACGTGGTCTGGAGTCATGGTCCTGTCCTAGCCTTGGGGGTCCCTGCACTGCCTTTTTACATATCTGCGTTTTGAGTCAGGGGCTCTCTGCTAGTCTCTGGGGGGAGAAGAGACAGGGCCCTGGTTTCAGGTCACAGGATCCTGGCTTTGAACTGCCACCCATCTGCTAATGAATGGGAGTTATTTGATTCCCAGCCTGTTTGCTCCAGGCACTGGGGACCTGAGGTAGGTGTGTGCCTGGCACGGGCACTGGGGACCTGAGGTAGGCGTGTGCCTGGCACAGGCACTGGGGACTTGAGGTAGGCATGTGCCTGGCATGTAGAGGACTCTTGATGATGGGCGGTGGCTAGGACTGCAGTGACAGGGTCATCTTACAACGTGGGGGCAAGGCGGGGGACAGGGACCCCTCCAGATCCCACCTCTAGGTCCCCTCACCTGGCCACCTGCCTCTGCTGTCCTCCTCCCTCCCTCCCACCTTCCCAAGCAAATGTTTGGTGGTGGGGCACGGAACCATTGACATTGCTTTGATGGTCTTGTGTAAACGTAGGTAAATATCACAGAAACATCCTCCCGGGATTACTTTTCTTGGCCTTTGACACTGCTCCTCTCCCCCCACATACACACACACACACAAAAAACCCAGCTTCTTTTTTATTGGTTCCCTAAAATGAGTCCAGTCTTTTTAGATAATCAAGACACAAACAAGCACAAGAATAAAGCAACACGGATCCAAGGACCCAGGTACCTGAGATCACTTCCTCACTTAATCTCTTCACAGTTTGTATCCTGGATTCTTGTGGACCATGTAATTGGCATATCGGGTCTCTTTGTTGATTATGACACTTATTTCCTGCTTACCTCAATGCAAAACACTAATTTCTTCAAAGCAACCTCATTTTTCTAAATGGAGCACGTTGCCCTTCCTGCACTCTCCTTTGGCTGGGCCCTGCCTACCTCTGCCTGCACACCGTGTCTTACCTTGGCCCCTCACCAGTCCCTTGCACCATGGTGCAGGTAGAGAGCGGGCGCGCGTACACAGCCCCCACCTGTGGAGCGCTGGCTCCGTCTGGACTCTTTCAGTGTGAGATCAGCCAGCTCTCTCCCCCAGCCTCCAGGGAAGCCAAGCACTTAAGCCTGTTAGAAATGCCCAGCTTACACACGACCCGGCTGTCTTCCCACCAGAAAGTCCCCTGAAACCTCTCAGCCCCAAGGAAGGAAGGTCCTGAATCAAATATCTGGTTTCTTCTTTCCTCTGTATATACAATCCTGCCAAAAATAATGGGTCAGGTTCCTTAGCTCAATTCAGCCTGCTTGACAGAAACAAAAACAACTTTATCATAACACTGAATTACATAATTATCCAAGACAAAACAACTAAATAAAACACAGAGGTCTACAACTTTTAAGTTTCTATCGATGGTAGTTTTCCTTCACAACAGACGAAAAAAAATTATATTATTAATGGCAATCATGTGAGTGTATTTTTCTATTTTCATAGTGCTATTCATTTTCCATTTTCTAAGCACTTCATAAATACTGTGGGTCTTTACTGCCTTCTAGGGTGAAAATAACAGTTATGCCCCCATGGAACTCATTCATTTGCTTTATGGGCTAAAAAAAAATCTCTAGCGTGTCACAAATTAACACAATGTTCCTGAAGACTGTGTTTTATTCCTGAATCTCCAATTTCACTAATAAATGTGAAAAACACATGTAGCCAGATAAGTCCCTAGAGCCCAGCCACTGCAGATGCTGAAGGAAGCAAGTTATTCCGGCTAAGATCAGCACTAACTTTAACACTGAAGGCTGTTTCCCAAATTCTCTTCCAGTTGCCTGATGTAGGGCAATGGATTGGCTTTGAGTGACTCCCCCCAAAAGCCAACAGAACTAAGTTTTTAAATAAAGGAGATCTTCAAAAAATACGAACACCCCCAAATTTTGAATCATCAGAAAATTACCTTTTTCTGGTCACAGCTCTTATCTTGTCTAAAGGCAATGGGACCCCCACTACCGTCCCCGAGAAAGATTTGCTATTCTTTTCCTTTATGTTTTTATCATGTAAAACATCAAACAAATAGAATACTATAGAAAATCCATATATACCTCATCATCCCAACCTAAAACTTAATCAGGATTTTGCCACTCTCGTTTTAACTTTCCTTCTTCCCTTCCTAATAAGATTATAAAGCAAATCCCAGAAACCATGCCATTTTACCTCTACACACTTTGGTATGAATTTCTAAAAATATGGACATTTCTTATGTCATCACAAAGTCATTATTATACTTGACAAACTTAATAATATCTTGCTATTATCTAATACCCAGACTGTATTCAATTTCCCCACTGTCTTGAAAAATCCTTTATGGGTAGTTTGTTTATATGGCTCAAACAAGTTGTATACATCACACTCGGGTTTATATATTCAGTCTTTCTTATGTACAGCCCTCTCCATTTCTTCCCATGCTACTGTCTTGTTGAAGAAGTTCATGCATGGCTTCCTAGAGTCCTGTCTCAATATCCACTTTCTCAGTTTGTCTGTTTTCTTGTGGTGCCATTTAATTTGCTCCTCTATTCCCTGTATTTTCTGGAACTTTGTGGATCAGCTTGATTAGTTTCAGGCTCAACTTTCAGGCAAGAATAGCTCACAGTACATCACATCAGAGGCAAGGAATGTATGGCTAAATCACTTTTAGTGGTTTCAGGGAAGTTCCCCATTCAGACATTTCTAAAGGTTTAATGATTATGTCCATTGATGATGGCTGTCTGAATCAATAATTTCATTTTTTTTTAGGTACCAGGGATTGAAACCAGGGGCATTCTATCTCCAAGTTATACCCCCAGCCCTATTTTTTATTCTTTATGTTGAAATAGGGTCTCACTAAGTTGCGGAGGGCCTCACTAAGTTGCTGAGGCTGGCCGCGAACCCGGACCCTTGGGTCTCAGCCTCCCAAGTAGTGGGATTACAAGCGTGCGCCACTATGCCCAGCCAATAATTTCATTTATGGACTATACAAATATACAAATATGCTTTTCCAATTTTAACTTCCCTTCCACATTTAGTAGTTGGGATTCTTTTGTAAAGAGAAACTTTCCTTTATCAACCAGTGCAATCTGGTTAAGCTGAACTGTGATTTACACACACACACACACACACACACACACACACACACACACACGATCACTGCTTAATTCTTTCTTATGATTAATTCTTTCTTAGAATAAGGAATTGGTGCCTTAGTTACATCCCATAGTACTTGAATGGTTTTTATTATTCTTAAAGATCCACCTGTCTTTATTGGAAAAAATAATCAAACCACTATCCCACAACAAATGAGATAACAAATTCTTCTTGTTCAGTATGGGGAACTGGATTTGTGATTTCAATGATCGCAAAGTAAGTCAAGGGCATGGCCCACCATGCAACAGCGCTCTTGGTCAGAAGGCCAGGTGTCATTTCCCTTGCCTGCTTTGGTACCCAACAATCTTGTCCTCATGGTTGACATAGTCTTCCTATGGGGCCTACATTTCTTGCACACAGGGTCCCTCTGCGTTTACTTATTCTTCAGGAATATTGAGAATGGTTCTAAAACATCCCTTTTTTTGCTTATTGCTGCACAGATCATCGGTGTCTCTCTTGCCCCTATAGGCCTTTATTTTCATATTATTTATTAGATGCACCTGGAGGTGTCCTAAGCCAGGCGAAGGCTTAGGGCTGGCAGCACTGAGGCCTCTGCAGCAGACTGACTCGTCGAGGCGACTGTGCCTGAGTACTTAGGCTTTGACTGTGATCCATCGGGAAGCCATTCCTGCCCAATGAAGCCTGCAGGTGCCATCTGGCAGGGCCACACCCCGTGCCAGCGCCATGATGGTGACACATTAACACACTGGGCAACTTCCACCGGGGGAGAATCTGTACATATACAAGAAATAGCTCGCTTTTCTTCTTATGACTAATAAGGGTGAAAACATTTAGGCCGTTCAGAGATATTCCCCACAGAGGCATTTATAAGCCTTCTTTAGCAGAGGCTGACAAGTGTCTCTGCGACTGACAGGAATCCAGGGGCTTTCTTTTCTGTTCCGTAAGAGCAGGGACATTTTCTGCCCATTATCACCTTGTTTTACTGACAGGCATCTGTCAGTTAGACATTAAAACAGAGTGATAATGGGGAGATTAAATGCTGGCTCTGTCCACACACTTCAAGAGGGAAGCACTCGAGAAAAAAGTGTATTTTGGGAAACCTAGACACTCGTGCCCATCTGCATTTCTATTCTGTTTGAAATTGAGTGTAGAATAGCAAAGGAGTAAAAGGAGGAATAATGGAGGGGTGGAATCAGAGGAGATTCCTAAACGACCTTCCAGATACAAGTGTGGACGCTGCTGCTCTAAGGAGGGGAAGGAGTCAGGAGATAGCGCCAATGGGGCTGGGAAGGGGGGTGCTTTTCCCTGGCTTCACGGGATCTCACTGAGAGCTGCTGAACCACGAGCTGGCAGGGGACATCTTCTGTGACTCTGTAAGTGGAGGACTTGCACACATCCTAAAAAAGCGCAAACACTTTCTTTTGAAACAGAGGCTAAAGAGAAGTGCAAACTTTAAATACACTAACAAAAGCAATTTTGTTCCTACTGAGAATCTTTCTAGTGAATGGTTCTGTGTTGGGAAGTGCTATTGTACTTAGATATTTGGATCTCCAGTCATATTTTCACGTCCTGACTTCTTGACTAATGTCAATAAAAGTATGTCTTCCACCAGGCATAGTGGCGCACGCTTGTAATCCCAGTACTTGGGAAGCTGAGACAGGAGGATCGTAGGTTCGAGACCAGCCTCAGCAACTTAGTGAGACCCTGTTTCAAAATAAAAAATAAAATTGGGCTGAGGGTGTAGCTCGGAGGTAGAATGCCCCTGAGTTCAATCCCTATTACTACAAAACAAAGTATGTCTTCCAACACACACACACACACACACACACATACACACACACACACGCACACACACACACACACACACACCACAGGTTCTCTATAAGGCCATCTTTATACTAACAATTCACCATAAACTCCTAGATGTACCATCCTAGACGTAACCACAGAACCTCGGGACTAGCTGAAGCGTAATTCCTACTGCAAAGTTCTACTATGAGCGCAATGGGAGGAAAATCGGTGCCACTGTATGAGGTGGGGATAGTCAACTCGACTAAGGCAGAGGCCAGAAATCACTAGCGTCACCAAGAGAAGGGTTACAGTTTTCCACTTTAAAAACAAAGCAAGGAGTCAAGCCTGATGGTGCACGCCTACAATCCTAGCACTTGGGAGGCCGAGACAGGTAAGTAGCAGATTCGAGGCCCTTCTCAGCAACTTAGTGAGACCCAGTTACTAGATAAAAAATAAAAAGGTCTTTGGTGTAGCCCAGAGGTAGAATGCCCCTGGGTTTAATCCCCAGTACCCCCCACAAACAAGTGCAGGGAAGCTCTTTGGTGCAACGATTCAGTATGTGATCCGTAGAATGAGACACCTTGGGTTTGAATTCCTTAGAGTTTCCAACTGTCAGCTATTTCCTCTATCTGGGGATAAAATGATGCCCATCTCAGATTTGAGGTTCAGGTTAAATAATGCATATGGAGTTTCTAGCTTAGAGGTCCGCACACGGCAAACATTGCAGGCTGCAATGACTGTGCTAGCGCTACAGCAACCTCTGTCTCCAGGGTACCCGGCTGCACTCAGTAGTTCTATTCAAGCCAATAAACATTTATCACAAGACTGGCACTAATATGGGAGGCAACACGGTACTTTGAGAGGCAGAGCAGAGGAGCAGGAAAAAACAAAAACAAAAAACAAAACCATGCTTAGGAATCAGGGACCTGGTGCTTTTGCCTCCAGTTACTGGGGTTCAATTGTGGGGAAGTTACTCAACTTCTCCCGCATATCAATCTGCCCACCTGTGAATAAGGAGAAAGTGACTTCTTTATAGTCATCGTGCAATTATCCCACAGGGTATTTAAAGCTCCGTGGTGCTGGCTGAGTGGTAGCTCTCATTATTAGAACATTACATAAGGTTCAAGAGCGGGACCAAGGTGGGCATGGTAAATCCTGCCACTAGATGGCGTGGTACTGGGCAGGGCAAGATGGGCCAGAACTTGCCAAGGAGCACTGGGGGAAAGGGGGTGAGTAATGCTGAGTACACGTACACAGGTACAAGGGGAGTCTGAAGAAACTAGGTGTTGCTGGAAGGTGAGGTGTGCAGGGGACATTATCTTAAAAACAGCATCAGTACAATACAGAAGAGGCAAGCGTCTCCCTTTATTTTTCCTTTGAGGGTAAATACGAGGCTCTGGGGGATCCAGACAGGCCACTGCAGCGCGTGGAGCTTTCCCTTTATCCTTGCTGAGTTTGACCAAGACCCCAGGCTCCGCTATGGCCCAGCATGAGGTAGCTACTCTGAAGCATTTAGTCCAGACACATACAGAGGAATGAAGGGTCCTACGAAAGAGAGAATCAAACTGAGTTGATACTTCCACTTTTCAGCATTTCTAGAAAGCAGGCAACCGCTTCACCTTGTTTACATAGTGCTCAGCACAGGGCCGACTTAGATGTTTACTAGGTATATTACAGAAAAATGTATGGCTTTAAAAAGCAAAATAAGGATCTGCTGAAGGGGGAATTTACCACTGTTGGATGTCTGGGTTACAGGCATCTGGCTGCTTGAAAGAGGCCAGAATACACGGCATCATGATTTTTATTAAGTTCTACGTTCAAGGTGACATAAAATATGTGTCCTGTCTGCGAGGGGAGAGAATGTAGCCAAAGCTAATCCATGGTGACAGTGTCTACGCATGCAAACGAGGCTTGCTGATTTCCCCAGCTCGGTCTGTTCACAAATTGGACTCATTTCTTAAATTTACAAATGATGATCACTATGGTAAATCCGATAACAGAGTTTTCGGCTGTAAACATGGTAATCTCTACCGCACCTTTTTAGGGCCCTTAAGTGGTTTTGATGTACATGAAACTGGAAGCCGGGAGAATTAAAAATTACACAAATAATGAAGATGAGTTCCTAGGTGAATTGCCCATTACTACGGAGGTTTTGGGATATTTTCATTAAAAAGAGTAAAAAGGCCATCTAAAGATACTTGTGTTATCTACAAATGATTGTAAAGTCATTCTCTTTATTTCTTTCTAACTCCCATAAGCCTCTTTTATTAGTTTCAAGGAATAAAGCTCCAATCTGCTTCAGTAAACGGCATTATTTTTTAAACTACAGAAACATACGCAGTTTCTTTACATGAGCAATCTTCTTTAATGGCAGTGCAGTCATTGAGAAGACTGCATTAAAAGGCGCATTTCACAGAACTTCCCTCTACCGATAGCCCCTCTCTACCTTCTTCCTTATAATATGAGGGACCATGGATTTTCATGAGTGCCCAGCATATAATGGGCACTTTAAAATTTCTGCTGACTCACTGAATGGATAAATGAACTCACTATCTTGACATCAAATTTTGTATCTGGATTCACTTGCAATCATGGGGCTAACCCAGACTTCCTACTTAGAAATGCAATTCATCTATCTGATTTAACCTTTAAGCAATCTAGTATCCCTTCTGCTATCTGATGGTTGCCTTTCTCTCCCCCTTGAACTTTGAATAATCTTCATGTTCATTTTCAAACTTGAAATTAGGCAGTCCAATCTAGAAGTCATTTAGGGAAATTAACAGGCAGGCCATGAATTCAAGCTCTGAGCCTACTAATGACATGCAACCATCTCTAAAACAAAGCATTTCTAATTCTCTCCCCATTCACCATAAGCACGTCGTTGTCTCCTAAAGGTGGCCTGAAGGGAATTGTTGAGAAAAGTCAAAGAAAGAACGCAAGAGAAAACGGCAGGACATGTGGATAAAGAGCCACGATGCTGTAGAGGGAGAGCAATTCCTATTTTCCTGTCAACTCAAGATACCTCGAAAGTGCAGAAAAGGGGGATGGTATGCTATAAGTGAGACCTTCTCGTCCTGTCTCCCAGGCCCAGTCCCTTACTTGTTGTGTGAGGCGGAGCGTGAGCACACGAGGGGCTGCCTTTCTGGTACCCTGATTAGGAGCTCACAGATATATTTTCCCACTGAGGGTAAAATGGCTGGTTAGAGTTGGAATGGTACCATTACTTCCATATTCAGAAATACTATTAGTGACTGGGCTTTTATGAGCTGCTTTTCGGATGGGATCATCATGAAATCCAGTTTCAATTTGTGTAACATATCACGTTTGTAAGTCGAGGAAGGCCTGCATTCTGTTTCTGAGTGACGTGCAGTTGTGGCAAAAATCACCAGAAATGGATGCTGTTGTAAAGAAAAGACACATTTTTGTTGCTATTTCAAATAGTCACCTGTGGCTGCTGGTTGGGATAGACAGGCAGGCAAAGGTGGCACGCTGGTGCAGGTGTGATGGATAATTTTATGTGGCATCTTGACTGGGCAATAGGGTGCCCAGATAGTTGGTCAAATATTATTCTGGGAGTTTCTGTGAGGGTGTTTTTGGATGAGTTAAATGTTTAACATTTAAATTGAGAGAGTGGGCCAGGAGTGGTGGCTCACGCTTGTAATCCCAGTACTTTGGGAGGCGGAGACCGGAGGATCCGGGTTTGCAGCCAGCCTCAGTGCTCTCTCTCTCTCTCTCCCTGTCTCTCTCTCTCTCTTTCTCTCTCTCTACTTAGTGAGGCCCTCCGCAACTTTGTGAGAACCGGTTTCAAAATAAAGTCTAAAAAATAGGGCTGGGGGTGTAGTGCAGAGGTAGAACGCCCTGGGTTCAATCCCCGGTACCGCAAAAAAAAAAAGAAATAAAAAGAAATAAAATAAATTGAGAGAGTGAGTAAAGCAGATTGCTTTTCCTAAGGTGGGGAGTCCTCATCCAGCCAGTTGAAGGCCTCAATAGAACCAAAGGCTGGGCTTCCCCTGAAGAAAAGGGAACCCCTCCTGCCTGCCGGCCTTGGAGCTGAGACATCAGCGGTTATCTGTCTTCCAGCTTAAAATGGAACGTCGACTCACTTTGGGTCTTAAGCCTTTTGGCCTTCACACTGGAACTACATTATTCACTTCTTGGGACTCCAGCTTGCAGTGTAGTTCTTGGATATTGGCTCATATGATTAAGGAGACTGGCATATCTATATAAATATTCCTATTGGTCCCGTTTCTCTGGGGGAATACCAAAGGCCTGATGATCTAGAAAGTGTATTTATATATATGGCATGTGTGTGTATATGCATATATACATATAAATATATATACATACATAGTCATGCATCGCTAGCGACAGGGACACATTCTGAGACATGTGCTGGTAGGTGATTTCATCATCGTGTGAACATCATAGAGTGTACTTACACAAAGTAAGATGGCCGCAACATCACCTGGGCATATCGTCTTATGGAACTACCCCATATATGGAGTTAGTTGTTGACCACAGCGTCGTTATGCCACACATGACTGCACATGCATATATAGCTTTAAAATTCATAAATTTAAGCAAATTCCCAATTACCTTTCTGGTGATGCCCAGGCTATGTATGTAAAAAGTAATCTATTATCCCTGATTACACACTAAGAGAGTATGACTGGGGTGTGCTGGGCAGAGGTGACATAGCCTCTTCTGAACACAGCTGCTGAGCCTCACACACGATTTGGTGGCATGTATTAATAGCCTCAAAGTGGTCACACCTTTCCTTTTATGGATTTTTTTTGGCTGCACTGGGGATTGAACCCAGGGGTTCTCTACTGCTGAGCCACATCCCCAGCCATTTTTATTTTTTATTTTGATCGCCCAGGCTAGCCTGGAACTTGTGATCTTCCTGCTTTGTCTTCCCGAGTAGCTGGGATTATAGGTGCGCGTCACTGTGCCTGGCATTAGAAATCTATTTATAGGACAATGTTTGAGCCTTTTCTTCAAGGAATCTATTTTAGGGACATAATCAGAAATGCATACAAGGACTTATGCACAAATGGCCATGTTTTTCAATACCCTGCAGTCTTCCTTTCTAGTAGCATAACATGACACAACATTCCCCAACAGATGGAGCAAGGTTAAAGAAAGAGTACATCCATATCATGGATTATTAGCAGGCCATTAAAATTGCTTTCATAGTAAATGTTTAAAAGCACTGGAAAATACAATATAAGGCTATGTGAAAAAGATAGGATATACAAGTACTTACACTTAGAATTTCAGCTATACTTGACTAAAGAGAGAAAGATGGTCTATCAATATGTGGGTGGTAGTTCTCCTTGGGTAACAAGCAATTATTCTGTTTAGCTTATATTTTTTGCATGTTCTAAATTTTCTAAAATAAAATGTTTTTATTATATTTAAGAAAAAAGTTGAACAAATAACATTTTATAACTCTTAAGAGGGGAAGCACATTAAACTACCTCCTGAGAAAACAAACGATAAATACAGAAATCACACCAGAGCAAGCCCAACAGATTTTTTTTTTTTTTTTTTGCGGTACTGGGATTGAACCCAGGGGCATTCTACCTCCAAGCTACACCCCCAGCCCTATTTTTAATTCTTTATTTTGAAACAGGGTCTCACTAAGTTGCGGAGGGCCTCACTAAGTAGCTGAGGCTGGCCGCGAACCCAGATCCTCCGGTCTCAGCCTCCCAAGTACTGGGATTACTAGCCTGCGCCACCATGCCCGGCTCCCAGCCAACACAATTTTAAAAGCACACACCCTCCTCATAAATAATCCCAAATGCAACCAAAGGATTTCCTTTATTCTGTAGGTGCAGAAAGGATGTTATAGATCTCCCGGGGAGGAAACTCAACAACCTCTTTCCACTTCAGCCTGCTCCGGGAAACAGCTGGGTTAGAGGGGTGACCCCTGGGTCAGGGCCCAGAGGCCCTGGGCTCTTTGCGGCTCAACGACCTTGGGACCACCAGTGTGTTATTTACTGCCCCTTAGCTTCAGGTGTTTCATCAGAAATACATGAGAACTAAATCAGCCTCTGATCTACAGCGGGTGTTGTCGGAATAAAACGAAGTGGCGAATTCACAAATACCCCGAGTGCAGAGCCCTGCAGCAGTGTCACAAACGGTCACCAGTGGTCATCGGAAGGTCACATCTGAATTCTCCAGTGCCTTCTCCTCTTCCCTTGGTGGCAGCCACAGATGTCAACAGTGGAGAGACCAAATGACCCAGACAGGATTCTCTCTCTCTCTCCTCTCTCTCTTTTTCCACCAAAACAAATATGATGTGCCTAAATTAACATTTGGTTGTTTTTTTCTCTTAACCAGAATTATGCCAATTTAACTCCTAAACAGGAGTCATATCCTTGCTGAGGAAGACAAATCTATAAACAGGCTAGCTGCAATAATCTGCCAAGCTTTAATAAAGCACCGTTTATCATTCGTTGGAATTTATACATCCTAATTGCCTGGCCAGCAACTGTGTACTTAAACACGTGTCCTCGTGGGACGTGGCGGGTGTCATCACTTGTATTTCATAGTGAGGAAACGAAAGCAGAGAGATTTTATGATTTCCTCAGCACCTTGAATTAGTGGACGTACCTGATTAATTCCATTTTGACCCCAACTTCTGTGACTTGCTACCACTGTTAATCTTTTTTTTTAACGTGGTTTTATTGGTGCATTGGAGTCTTACATCACAGTGAACACCAATTTGATGTTAACATACATGCACACGGCTCTTAGTGTCCCCCCTGCTTCCCCCTACCCGTATGAAGTACCGAGAAAGATGTTGATCTTTGAAACTGATTAAGTACCAGGGGGTCATTTTAGGGGTGAGGGTGGAGTGAGAAAGAAGAGTAGGGCAAGAGCCGGGTGTGGTGGCGCACGCTTGTAATCCCAGTACTTTGGGAGGCAGAGACCGGAGGATCCAGGTTCGCGGCCAGCCTCAGCTCTCTCTCTCTCTCTCTGTCTCTCTCTCTCTCTCCTTAGTGAGGCCCTCTGCAACTTTGTGAGACCCGGTTTCAAAATAAAGTATAAAAAATAGGGCTGGGGTTGTAGCGTGGAGGTAGAACGCCCCTGTGTTCAATCCCTGGTACCGCAAAAAAAAAAAAAAAAAAAAGAAGAGTAGGGCAAGATAAGTAAAAGAAGTAAAAAACCCTTCCCTCCGTACGTTAGAGTAAACAAAGTAGGTGATTTTTTCCAGTAATAACAAGCATATTCCACCCCACCCCAGTTTCCTAGTCATACTGGGTAGGATTGCAGGCTTAAGGGAAAGTACATATTCTTTTTTTTTTAAATTACTTTGAGACAAGGTCTCTTGATAAGACCCAAATTTCGAAATAGGAAGAATCTTGGTATTTAACGCTTGGGCAAGACAGTGTGTAAAGGTTGCAGGATTTCATGATTACATTTTACAATATACTCTTGTAGTGGCTTCCGATGACACTGATGAGCACCTGGGCTTTTCCCAGTCCCCATTTTACTACCACAGAGGAGAGTATAACATAATTCTCTGCTCTGCTGATCTGATTCTATAGAATTTCTTTTTTTAAAAGCTAGGAGTTAACAGATAGTGCAAAAAAAAAGTAGAAAATAAATGCAGGAACAAAAACACCTTAAAGTGGACCCACTCTCCTTAGTATTCCCCAAGTCCCGTGCTGTGGATGGAACTCCTCTCCATCTCTGTGAGTCAGCACACAAGTTCCCAGCCATCGCAACTCATTCACTTCCCATCTTCTGCAATGATTTAATTTTTCCCCCACAGCACTTTAGAACTGGAGGCAAGAAAGTTCGGGAAGCTGTCCTACTGAATTACAGAAAATTCGAATCTGGTTTGAGGGAAATAACTTCACGCATGCATTACAATGAAGAAAATGTAATATTTCCTCAGTTTTGCAAAGGCCCAAAATAAATAATTTTCCTCAGTTCTTGCACATAACAAGAAAAACACACCGTGATCTCCTTTGGCTATTGAAATCAGGTATTTGGGGAGTGAAAGAGGGAGTCTAAGACTGTCTTCTCATGCAATGAAAGTGAATCCCATGGATATATGAGTTGCTCAAGCTGCAAACGGCTATTTTTCTTAGAAAACCTTACAAAGGCTGCCAGAGTTTTCTTCGTTCTTAGATACTGTACAGTATTAGCATGTGTACAAATTTTTGTTAGCATTGATTCTACAACAAACATAACCTTATGCTAGGGTTGGTTTTACCAGGTGACCCTCAAGTTAAACACTATTATTATTATTTATTCATCAACAGCGCCATCCCTTTGGGTTTATCTTCCCTACAAAAAAGGTTACGATCAGCATCTCACTCACATAATGCCGCTGTTCATGGCTTCCCCATGTGGTATAAAGTTTGGCCAGGGTTGACAAAAGGTCTAGGATGGTTGTGATGAGAGAATACTTACTACTCCCCCCGGCTACTACCCATTCTTTATTTCTTTCTCACCCCTTACCCTTCCTACATCATCCATGCTGGGTGATCAGCCTTCACTATAATCCCTTTTGGAACATGGTCTAGGATCAACAAACAAAATAGAGAACAGTAACACCTTGGAAGAACTGAAAAACTACTGTTAGCACTTTGGAAATAATCAGTTATAATTTTAACACTAGAGATTCTTCTGAACTAAAGGTACTTAAGTCCCAAATCTAAGACTTGACTAGAAAGGAAATCCAAATACTGTAGAGTCTTGTTATTTGCGGTAATGTTCTATAAATTGCTACTAATGTGGAATTAGTGAACACTAACCCACGGCTCCCACGGTCAGACCCAGATGTGAAGAGTCACCCTGCCAGAATCTCACTTCAGGGTCCTAGACCCTGGTGCCAGTCAGCTCCCCCTCCTTCAGATTCTACTCCATGAGGCACACATATAACACATACTTTGGAAAACAGGAAAATGGAGGAAATTTTGTGAACTTGTGATTTAATGTTTTTAATACCCACATTGCATTCATTAATTTTTGAAAACCAAAGAAGCTTCTAACTCCCGTTTACTTAAAAAATAAATAATATATAGTTGCACTGCAATTGTGATAGCTATCCTAGCATAAAAATATTTCTGTTTATTATGAAAGATCACGTCTATTAAGAGAAAAGGAAAATAGGAGAAAATTTCAGGACAAAAGAGGATAAGCAAGGCATGATCTGCTATTCAATAAAAGGTAGAATTTATACCATCAGTCCTCATTATTCACAAAATTTCCTCTATTTTCCTGTTTTAGGAAGTAGGTAAAGTTTTGAGTCTGAGTTATCATTTGAACAAATCCAAGAGTTAATTTTTTTATAATCCAGGTAAAACTACCATTAATGCATTATAAGTCACTCTGCTTCCAAAAAGGGATGTTCAGAATTTGGTGGAATGATGAACAGTTGCTAACTACTGTAGAAAAGGAGCGGTGCTGAATAGAACATGTGAAAGCGCAAGGCCTCTGTCCTCTTAAACACTGCGGTGCTGGCCGGGCGTGGTGGCGCACGCTTGTAATCCCAGTACTTTGGGAGGTGGAGACCAGAGGATCGGGGTTCGCGGCCAGCCTCGGCTCTCACTCTCTCTCTCCGTGTCTCTCTCTCTCTCTCTCTGTCCTTAGTGAGGCCCTCCGCAACTTCATGAGACCCGGTCTCAAAATAAAGCATAAAAAATAGGGCTGGGGGCGTAGCGCAGAGGTAGAACGCCCCTGGGTTCAATCCCCGGTACCGCAAAAAAATAAAAATAAAAAACAAAAATTACTGCGGTGCTGAACTGCACTTCAGCGGCTTCCTAACATTGCGGGTAAGATTAGAAGTTCAAATTTATTTTTTAAAAGTTGTTGACTTCTCTAAACTGTGGTGGAAAATCTTGACACCATTCACCCAATAAGGAGGTGTAATAAATCGAAAAAGAAAAAAAAAACCAGCTGGGAAAATTCACACTTGTTAGAAATGGTTTACAGAATTGTGCTTGAGTTTTCAAAACTTAAGCCAAAGTATATGTGTTACATGTATTAATATATGTGCTCCATGGAGTAGAATCTGAATAAGGCAGGGCTGACTTGCACCCAGGTCTAGGACATAGATTTCGGTAGGGTGACTGTTCACATTTGAGCCTGATCACAGGAAAGTATATTCATTCATTCATTCATTCATTCATTCATCACTCATTCACTCTATCTGTTGGTTTGTAGGCAAGAGCATCATGAAAGTACTTGGGGCTCTTCTGCAGGTAGAGCGGCCTCAGATACCCTGACTCTGTTGTCACCATTCTTTCCATCCAGGACAGACACCCCAACACTTGGCTCGTGGAGGAGGTCTTGGAAGGAAATGAGAGTCGGGTCCTGTAAGATTTATGCACACAGTGCGGGTACCTCATATCTAATAATGAGGAACAGCTCATCTCTGTTACTCTAATCAGCCCGTGCAGTCTGTTATTATTTCTGGTTTATATACTTGTGGTGCTGTCTGAGATTTAAGGTGCAGTCTTTCAGCCTAGTGCTTCCTAGCTAAAATTAACTCACAGCCCCACCACAGCTATCTTTGACTGAAAAGAAGCTCTCTTGAGCATTTTAGCTGTTTAATCACATTGTAACTTTAAAATATGGCATCCCAATAGTTTCCTCCACTCCCCCCGTGGGTTAGGAAGCAATAAAAACCCTAGAAGTCTCAGTATGGCCATTGTAGCATTTACTGATTAAATCTTAATTCTTTAGGGGATCTATCTATTAGTTATTCTAGGCAGGAGTGTCAGCAAACCTTTTCAGTAATGGGCCAGATAGTAAATATTTTAGGTCTTGCAGACTATATGGTCTCTGTCACAACTACTCAACTCTGTCTTTGTAGCATGGAAACAGCTCCAGGCATTAAACAAATAAGCACGGCTGTATTTCCATAAAATTTTAATTTTGGACACTGAAATTCAAATTTCATGTAATTTTCATGTGTCACAAAATATCAGTCTTTGTTTTATAAAAATATTAGGAATGTAAAAACAATTATTTTAGTCTAAAAAAACCCAAATCCAGTCCCTGCCCTATAGGAATTTACCATTTAAAGCAATGAATGTTGATGCAAACATACAAATAAAATACAGAGAAATAACTATATGCCCAACATGGTAAGATGATGGTTTAGGGCAGCCATTTAGATGTTTAATGTCCTTGTAAGTTTTTACTGACGACTGTCAGGGATGTCTTAGGTCATTTAAAGCCACTGGCAAATTTACATAAAGAAGGGAAATCATAAGAGCTTTCTATGAAAAAAAAATCCAAGTGGTTATTGGCTCTTGTTCTAACTCTGTGACTATCCTGGGGAAGTTTTCTGACATCTGTTTTGAAATTTCCTTAGAATCACTGCTTACTAAAATATTCTCAAACTCTAATGCTGGGTAGCACTGTATCCCTACTGTACTAACAGCACCACACTGTTGGCAAAGTTTTCTTTCCTTGGGGTTTTCATCCAACAAGGATGCTAAAATGCCTCGGTGTCTTATTGAGAAAACCCAGAGTGTTATTAAAGGCTATAAAAACAATATTGAGTGTTCACTATGTGACAAACACTACTCTAAGCATTTAGCTGTGTTATCTCATTCAATCCTTATAGGATCCTCTGAGATCACTATAATCACGGCTATTTTTCTTTATTATTCCTCTAGTAGCAGGAAACTACAGCACAAAAGGGTTAAGTTTCTTGCCCACAGTCACGTATCAGAATTTGAACCCAGGCATCAGATTCGTAAACCCCACATCACGTTTGTGAACCCCTGGTCTTAACCACCGCTAATCCCGCCTCCCAACAGTAAGAAGAGCGCCGTCACTCACACGCCATTCCTTTCCCAAGATGCTGTGTCGTGTGCGCACAACATACAGTATATCTATACTCACCCTTCGCCGCACTGTGACCTTCCGTCCTCCCACCTCATCATGTGTCCAACTACCTGCTCCTACCCTCTGAACAGGTATGTGGATCTGGGGAGCTGTCCTGCACAGTAAAGGGATGTGAGGCTGGGACTCAGAAGACCCTGGTCCTGGCTCAGGGATGAGCTGCGTGGCCCTGTGTAGATCACTTTACCCCCAGGAGACCTGCTTTCCCCATCTACAAAACCACACCTGTCCTTTTAGACCTGACCAGATGAAACGGTGACTGTGGAAGTGTTTTAGAATCTGTAAGGAATGTGTAGTTGTTGGTAATTATTTTCATTATACAAGGTCTTTATCCTTGCCTCTCCCATTCCTTCCATACGCCTGGTAAAGATCCAACATGTTTGACTATCTTAGTATTTTGCACAGCACCGCGTCCTTTCTTGCCTGATCCTTCCTTCTTTGATAGGGGTTGGGGGCGTGAAGGGAGGGACAGCAAGACAAAGGTGATCCTTCCCCTTCACTCCTCCAACCCCCATCAAAGCTAACATGACACGCGGCAGTGTGCAGGAGCCAGCTTCTACTGCCTCATCCATCTTGTCCCATCTCCACCTTCAGGGAAGCCATGTTGATGGCTTGAAATTGGCAACAGTGGGCGTATTTATTTATCCCACCTAACTGCAAATGTTGCAAATTACCTTCCCCTTCTCCTCCAGCCAGAGAGCCAGTTGTTTGAAGCATTACTGTTGGTAGCCAGCCCACCTCTGGATTTAGAAGCAAAATAACAAAATATCACACGTTGTTAGGAACGAGATAGCCCAGAGTGGTCTAAATCATGTGGGGAACCACTTACCATAGTTACGGGGGGTGAGCAGAGGCATCCTGGTGGAAAGGAGCCTTCGGCTGAGACTTAAATAATGAAAAGAACTGGCCAGGCAAAGGGGAGAGAGAAGAGAGTTCCAAGTAGAGGGAACAGCAGCTGCGAAGGCCCAGAGCATTAGAGCAACCAAAGACAGTTCCTTAAACTGTGCTGCAAAGCGGGAGGGAGGAGAGGAGATGAAGCCGGAGAGCTAAGAGCTTCCACTGGGCGCTAAGGACGGTGGGTGGCTGCCAGTGGGCTTTGAGCAGGCGTGGTAACGGTTGTACACGTGGGGTTCAGAGTCAGAGACAGGGCGTTTGAATTCTGGCACTTCCAGCTGGGTGACCTGGGTGTGTGTGGGAGCTACGTGTTGCAGGTGTCAGCCTCCTCTGTAAAATGGGGGTGATTGCAGTACTCGCCCATCCTGGGTGAACGCGAAGGTGCAGGTGAAGTGCTCCGCACAGGTCTGGCTGGCTCTGGAGGTGTCCAGACACACAGCAGCTAGCCAGGGAGCAGGCGCACACCTTCTTGGAGGGGAGGGGCCCACTCTGCTGCCCTCTCCTGCCTTAAAGTACCGTCAGCTAGTCCAGGCCAGCGTTTCTCACATTCTGGGTGCTGACATACTAGTGAGCACTGAAATCAACTTAGTGAGTATTGAGCAGCACTTCAAAAAAGGAACGAGAATAGAATTAAATAGAATTAAACAAACAACAGAGTCCATTCTAAGTTGCAAGGAGCTGGGTGTGGTTGGCGCATGCCTGTAATCCTAGTACTTGGGAGGCTGAGATAGGATCACAGGTTCAAGGCCAGCCTCATCAACTTAGACTTTTATTTATTTCAAAATAAAAATTAAAAAAGGGCTGGGGGTGTAGCTTGGAGGTAGACTGCCCCTAGGTTCAATCCCCAGTAACCCCCCCCCCCAGAAAAAAAAAGTTGCAAGGGTAAGTCTTGTTTCTTGGAAGGTGAACTGGGCTGCCATGTGAAATTTATTCCTGAGGACCACAGTTAAAAACTGTGACAGGCCCTGCTTCAACAGGAAGCCTTCCCCCAACCTCAGGAGCTAGAAATCTCTCAGTCAGGGATTTATTCCTCCGGGTTTCCAAGGCTTTTCAGCTTCCAATAAAAAAAATTAATGCTCTCTCAGCCAAGTAGAACCCTAAGCTTATCTGCCCTCTCCTGGAGCCAAGAAAGAAGAAAACTCAAGGAAGTAGTCCCAAAGGCCAGGGAGGGAAGATGGCTTCTTTTCCATAGGTGTGTGTATGTGTGTGTGTGTGTGTGTGTGTGTGTGTGTGTGTGTGTGTGTGTTCTGGGAGTGGGCAATCAGGACCTCCAACTGCCCTATTTTTACTAACCCCAGGTCCCCAGTGTGAGTCAAACTCAGCAACGGGAGCCATGGAAGGCAAGTTGCAGCCTGACCACTTGGCACCAGAAGGAAGTAAGTTTGTGGAATTGACTTTAAGTTTGGTTGTGTCCCAGAAAGATAATTCCATATGTGAACAGATTTTAGAATAATTTACTTTCAACATATGTCAAAACATATCCAGTTTGCCCTTTGGAGTTGCAAACACCGTTTGGCATTTCTTTTTCCTGTTCAATTTAAAAAATGGAAAGTAATGGCAGAGGCCTGGTCAGTGTTTGGCAGAAAAAACCAGCGCCCCACGATGATTTAGTTTCCTTCTCGTGACCACAGGGCTCATTCTCCAGGCATATGCGATTGGCACTAGATTAGCTGCCGACATTTATTGACAAAGGAATTAATCTTCACCAATGATGTTTTTTAAAGCCCATTTTTTACAGGAAGCTGTGACCGACATCAGGGCTCCTTTGCTTTCCCCTTTTCCTCCTGATAAAAGTGGCTAAAAATAACCTCTGAAACCCTTGATTCCACCAGGAAGGCACAGGAGAAAAGAACAAAAGAACATGGCGGGGGCTGGGGTGGGAACAGGCAGAGCACAGAGGAGTTTTTAGGGCAGCGAAACTACTTGGTATGATACTATATGGTGGATACATGGCATTAAACATTTGTCCAAACCCAGAGAATTGTCCTACGCCGAGTGAACCCTAACGTGAACAACGGGCGTGGGGTGGTTATGGTGTGTCAGTGTGCCTTCATCGACTGCAACGCATGTACCATTCTGTTGGGAATGGGGAGGCCGAGTGTGGGGACAAGAATTATATGGGAAATCTCTGTACTTACTTCTAGATTTTTCTATGAACCTAAAACTGCCTTAAAAATAAAGTTTTTAGTTAAAAAATGAACTCTAACAAATTGAATAAATATTTATGGGAAAAAATCCCCAAACATCTTTCCCCTAGTGGAGGATATCACACGCCCAGCTCAGGCGGGCACTGAAATCACAGGTATTATCAGACCACCCTCACCTGGGTATGTGTGTGAGGGGTGAGCGGTGTGAGACTAGATCTCCTAAACATGACAGCTGTGTACGTGCGTGGTCACAGAGGCCTGCTCGTTAGTGATCCGCAGGTACCCAATGCCCAGCTTAACTGCCATGTCCTACCATGTTCCTCACTGATCGAAAGCATCTTTCAATGGAGCAAAAAAAGCAATATATACCTTTCCGATCAATGAAACAGTGTGGAGCTAGGAACTTCCCACTGACATGACGGGGAGCCCCACCCAACCCCGGGATGGGCCCTGCCAGGCTCTGCTGGGATCCTTCAGTGGGACTGCCCACTTTCTTAGTCTGCTCACAGTTTTGTTTGAACATCTGCTGTCTCCACCAGGCTGGGACTTGTAGAGAAACACACAAAGGGACAGAGAAAACTTTATCCCTGATGGCTTCCGTATGCCATGGAGAAACGATACACAGAATGAAAGAATATAAGAGAGGCGCGAAAGCTGAACGCAGCCTCCTGTTTTGGCCCCGGAGCTTCTCTGTGACATGGAGTCTGTATAATGGTCTTTGGGCGAGGTCCTGGGGATTATTTCTTTTTCTTTTTCTTTTTTATTTGTGGTACTGGGGATTGAACCCAGGGGCATTCTACCTTCGCGCTACACCCCCAGACCTATTTTTTATTCTTTATTTAGAAACAGGGTCTCACTAAGTTGCGGAGGGCCTCACTAAGTAGCTGAGGCTGGCCGCGAACCCGGATCCTCCGGTCTCAGCCTCCCAAGTACTGGGATCACGAGCGTGCACCACCACGCCTGGCTGGGGATTATTTCTTAAGTGCCCATGGATCTCATCATGTCTGTATCACGGGCCAGCAGTGTGGAACTTGGTGACAACTAGAGAATGACTCTGGTGTACAAAGGGGACACTGATCACAGGGAACTCACCGCTGTGGGGGTGACCTCCATGGGCTGGTGGTGATTGATGTTACAAAGGATGATTTAAATATCTGCATCTGGCAGGGATGCCCTAAGGAAGGGGGTCCTGGTAAGAGCAGGCTTCTTGGATAGGTAGTGTTTGTCCCGTGTGCATTTTTTCTAAGTGTGCCTTTGTCGGCTGTGGAGGTGGGAAGGGGAGTAATGTGGGCATACAGAGAGGAGAGAGGATTCTTGCCATCCCGAAGGAAAATCTTGGTAATCAACCAAGCTTATGATATAAGCAAAAAAATTCATTTGAATAGAATTTTAACTTTATTAAAAGGAAATCCCAGTGGAGGAAATACCTTGAAAGACATAGCTTAGGAGGTAAACACCGTTATAAATGCCTTCAAGTCTAAATGCCAAATGCTACATGAACTAATGTTAAAGAAAACAAGGCACTTGCAAGATAATAAACGATGTGAAGTCTCAAATTAATCCTCCCTAGGGGATTTCATTATTTTGTGAAACTGATTTCCCATTAACGATCCTAACACACACATCATGTAAACCAAGAAAACTATGGAGACACCGTAATTGTTGGTGTATCCACAAATAACACTTATGGTTGTTCTGATGGAACAGGAAATATAAAATGTCTTCTAGGACGAAGTAGCAGGTCACACTTGATACACTGAGAATCCTCCTGAGGTCGAGCTATATCCCGAAAAATCGAAACCGTTTTATATTTGCAGTCCTGGGCCAGGGAGCTAGAACCCAAGTTGTAAAAAATACCCTTATCTCTCTCCTTCTAGCAACTGTTCATCCAAGACCCAGCCACTGACTACGGGAAGTACCTCCTAGGAGACCCTGGTGGGGTGGTGGGGTGGATAGAAACATGGCAAGCACTTTGGTTTCCCCTCCATTTCCCTTCTGGTTTTCAAAGGGATCATAGAGTTCCCAGCATAATTCAAGGGCAGATGTTGCTAGGGATCTGGGATCAGAAAAGTAAAGGTGTTCAGAGAATAGTTAGGTTGGTGTTAGGTGATCCGAGAAGGAAGGGGTTGAACTTTTGAAATTTCTGGGACTTCAGGGAGAAACAGCGATGGTCAAGAAATAAGGGGTGTCAGACGTAATGAAGATAGCTTTCATAATGTTATTACCATGTTTTAGAAAGGTTTAGAGAGGTAAGTTAATATACAAAAATCTGTATGTCCATATAATGGAACTCTATGTTATTCATACTATTCTTTGACGACCACCCCTATCCTTTTGGCTCCTTCCTTCTAGTAGCCCAACTCCACCAATCTTTTGACTCCCCCAGGACCTCCGATCCATTGATACTATCATCTTTTCACTTCCCCTCCATCCCTTTATGTCCTCTATTCCCTTATGACTAAGTTCAAGCCAGTGGTCCATAATTATAATCAATGTCTTGCATGAACCACAACTCCTTATCTAGTCTTGGCAAAACCATGGTCCGACTCCACCAAATCTAAGCCTGCGCACACATGCTGCTGAACATGGCTGGAGAAAAACAGACTGAGTTGAGCGGTGTTTAAATTCATGGCCTTGAGACTCGGTGACACTAATGCTGCCAGCAATCATTCCTCGGTCCATCCGCTCCCACATTCTCTCTCTCAACAATAATCTCACATCGACCTCTCTCCCCTCAAACCTCCAACACCTGCTCCTGTCTCTGCACTGGAAGCGGAAGACATTGCTTCCCACTTCACGGAGAGAAGTGAAGCAATCCAAAGAGAGCTTCCATGGACCCCGCAGCGCATTCCTCACCTACGGCATCTGTACATGCTGACTCTCCCCCTCCACCTGCTACCACACGTGAACCACAGCGCTGCTCCTTCTCCACTTGTGTGCTAGGTCCCATCCCTCTACACGACAGTCTGCAGAAACCACTCTAGCCAGTCTCCCTCTATGGAACACCATCAATTTCTCCCTTTATCTGGAATGTTATCAATAGCATATCAATACATGGTTATTTCTCTCATCTCAAAAAATCCTTTCGTCCCGCATCTTCTGTAAAATCTGTAAAATCACCTCACATCTCTGCTCCCCTTGCAAAAAAGTCTCTTGAAAAGAGAATTTCTCTCCATTTCTTCCCTCCTATTCTCTTTGTTTTCAGTTTCATTGAGGTACAATAGAAATACCTTAAAGTGTACCAACTGAAAATGTAGACTATCATCAGTTTTGATATATGTATATGCTGTGAGACCACTACGATGATCAAGATAATGAACCTTTCCATCACCTTCCAGAGCTTCCTTCTGCACCTTCCCCTTGTCCCTTATACCCATCCCAAGCTTCTGCCATCACTGAAGCCACTCGTCAAGGTCACGGGTCGGCTGCACGTGGCTACACCCAACACTCCATCCTCGGGTCTCATCTTATTGGCCCTCTCCACAGCATGTGAGCTACTTGTTTTCTCCTTCCACTGTGGTCCACTCTCTTTACCTGGTTTCCAGGACATCACACTCGAGTGGTTTTCCTTCTGTGTCTCATCCATGCTGCTCATCACTTCCTCCCTTCTCACGAGTCATCTTACACTAGAGAGCCCCCGGGGCCTCTCTTCCTCTTCATCTAGACTCACTCCTTTCATGATCCTCAACCAGTAGCACGGTTAGCCCCAGACCTCTCTCCTCTACTCCATACTTGTATGTCCAACTGCCAATTTAACTTCTCCAAGTAGAGACTTCTCCAATTTAATGTGACAAAAACTGAACCACTGAATGCACCATCCCCAGCGAAAACCGCTCCGCCTGCGGTCATCTTCATCAGTCAACTGCATCCCCATCCTTCCAAAAGCTCAGGCTGCCAAAGACTCGTAGTTATTCTGACTCTTCTCTTTCTCTTGCCACTGCCACCATATCCATCAGAAAATCTAGGTGGTGCCAGGTGCGGTGGCACACACCTGTAATCCCAGTACTTCGGAGACCGAGACAGGAGGGTTGCAGGTTCAAGGCCAGCCTTAGCAACTTAGCAAGACTCTCAGGAACTTAGTGAGACCCTGTTTCAAAATAAAAAAATAACATAGGGCTGGGGTATAGCTGGGAGATAGAATGCCCCTGGGTTTAATCCATAGTAGGAAGGAAGGAAGAAAGGAAGGAAGGAAGGAAGGAAGGAAGGAAGGAAGGAAAGAAGGAAAGAAGGAAGGAAGGAAATCAATCTAGGTAACACAACTAAAATCAAACCACTTTCCCTACCTCCACTACTTCCACCCTGGTCTGAGCCATTGCCATATCTTGCTTGGGTCACTATAATGGTCTCCTAATCTTCTTCCCCCTCTTTTCACTATAGTCTTTTCTCCACATAGAAGCTGCATTCATTCTTTTAAAAAAATATCATTCCTAGCCAGGCGTGGTGGCGCACGCTTGTAATCCCAGTACTTGGGAGGCTGAGACAGGAGGATCCGGGTTCGCGGCCAGCCTCAGCTACTTAGTGAGGCCCTCCGCAACTTAGTGAGACCCTGTTTCAAAATAAAGAATAAAAATAGGGCTGGGGGTGGAGCTTGGAAGTAGGAAGCCCCTGGGTTCCATCCCCAGTACGGCAAAAAAAAAAAAAAAATCATTCCTCTGTTCAAAACCTTCCAATGGCTCCCCTTAGAATAAAAACCAGGTAAATGACGTAAAGGGACCTACGTATTCTAGCCGTTCCCTGCCATCCCTCCGACCTCAGCCCTGAGTCTGGCTCCGCACCAGCCACACTGGCCGCCGGGTGTGCTTTTGCACTGGCTGTTCCTTCTGCTAAAATTGCTTTCTCCCTGGTGCAGCCACCTTGGGAAACCATCTGGCAAGAAGCTATATATAGAATTACCACAAGACCCAGCGACTCCATTCCTAGTTATATACTCAAGAAAAGTGAAAACATATGTCCCCACAAAAACTTGTACACGAATGTTCATAGCAACGCTGTTCATAACAGCCCCAAAGAGGAAGCAGTCCAAAGGCCCATCAACTGATGAATGAATAAACAAAGGGTGGTTGATTCACACAATGGAATACTATGCAGCCATGAAGGAGTGAAGTAGTGATATATGCTATAGCCCGGATGAGCCTTGAAGGCTTAGGCTGAAAGAAGCCGCACACACAGGGCCGCACGTGGCACGATTTCATCGACATGAAATGCCCACAGCAGGCAAAGCCATAGAGACAGAACGTTGACTAGTGGTTGCCGGGGGTTGGGGGAAGGGGCAGTGGGGAGTTACTGCTAATGGGCACAGGGGTTTTGGGGGAGGCTGGAGGAGGAGATGATAATGGTTTGGAATTTGATAGTGGTGATGGTTTACACAAGCTTGTGAATATGTTAGAAATCACTGACTTGTTCACTTCAGGGGAATGAATTTTATGATATGTGAATTATATTTCAATTGACCAGAGGTTTCTCTTTGGATATCTGCCTGGATTACTCCTTTACCTCCCTCAAGGCTTTGCTCGCATGTTTTCTCAATGAAAACCGCAATTACCCATGACTCACTGTCTCTCTTGATCCCTCTTATCCTGCTGCCTTGCATTATAGCGCTAGCACGGTATTACGCAGATGGCAAGCACTCAGTAAAATGTTAGCTACGAGAATTAGTATTCCTTTATAATAATCATGGAGTTCAAAATGGTGGAATATATGTAGTATTACTTGCAGAATATTTTTCATGAAATACTCTGAGAAATATTTTTTTTTTCGCGGTACCGGGGATTGAACCCAGGGGTGTTCTACCTCCGCGCTACACCCCCAGCCCTATTTTTTATTCTTTATTTTGAAACAGGGTCTCACTAAGTTACGGAGAGCCTAAGTAGCTGACGCTGGCCACGAACCCGGATCCTCTGGTCTCAGCCTCCCAAGAACTGGGATTACAAGCGTGCACCACCATGCCCGGCTTGAGACATATTTTGACAATAGTAACTTCCTCTGAGTGAACAATGAACTTGAGTGGACAGCCTCATCTTTGTTATTATTCCTCTGTACCCCTCACATCACTGTGAACCCATTTCTCTGTTGACTCTTCACAGGACTCATAATCTTCTCTGTGGATTTTGGGAGATGTTTGATGCAACTAACCAAGAGTAGATCAAATGTACACCATAGTTCTGTGTGTAAGGCATTGACCTTTAATGTTTCCATTGAGCTCTTTGGACATTTTTCTCTCCATTGTTACTGTCTCCTCTGTGGGTTTTTGTGTTTTGGCACAACTGTAATCTAGGATCCCTATTCTCTAAGAGGGATACTGAAGCCGGGCATGGTGGCGCACACTTGTGATCCCAGTACTTGGGAGGCTGAGACAGGAGGATCCGGGTTCGCAGTCAGCCTCAGCTACTTAGTGAGGCCCTCCGCAACTTCGTGAGACCCGGTTTCAAAATAAAGTATAAAAAATAGGGCCAGGGGTGTAGCGCGGAGGTAGAATGCCCCTGGGTTCAATCCCTGGTACCGCAAAAAAAAAAAATAGGGCTGGGGGTATAGCTCAGAGGTAGAATACCCCTGGGTTCAATTCCCAGTACCACACAAAAAAAAAAAGAAAGAAAGACACTGAAGTTACCAAACAGCTTCTGACAGCAAAGGCTTACATTTTTTTCCAGCCAGACTCTTTTTATTGTGGGTGGGAGGAGGGAGAATCGGCATGGCAGTGGTAACCCAATATTTCTTCTATCTCCCATTTAAAATTTACTATAAAAGTAGTGCATTCTCATGATAATGCAAATTCACTCACGAAAGGAGGAGATAGAGGTATATCATCCCAGGTCATACACCACCCCTAGTCTAGGTAATCTCGAGACAATTCTTGGTTCTATATCTTCTGGTGATGTTTTTACCTCCTCATGATTTAATGACTTTATTTTATTTATTTATTTTTTTGCGGTACTAGGGGTTGAACCCAGGGGCATTCTACCTCCGAGCTACACCCCCAGCCCCATTTTTTATTCTTTATTTTGAAACAGTGTCTCACTAAGTTGTGGAGGGCCTCACTAAGTAGCTGAGGCTGGCCGCGAACCTGGATCCTCCAGTCTCAGCCTCCCAAGTACTGGGATTACAAGTGTGCGCCACCACGACCGGCAATTTAATGACTTTAAGTAGTATCTATCAACTCCTGTGTTTTTTTCAATTAGAAACTTAGCTCGTGTCTTTTGTTCCCCTCCTTTCTCCTATTCCCAAATATTATATTTTATTTATTTATATTTTATTTGCAAGCCGGCATGGCGGCGTACACCTGTAATCCCAGTACTTGGGAGGCTGAGACAGGAGGATTGCAGGTTCAAGGATAGCCTCAGCAAGTAGTGAGACTCATCGACCTAGCGACACTGTTTCCAAATAAGAAATAAAATTGGGCTGGGGGTGTAGCTCGAAGGTAGAATGCCTCTGGGTTCAATCCCCAGTACCACATACACAAAAAAATTAATTAAAAATATATTTTATTTGGTGCATTGTAATTTTACATCATATTGGGGTGCAGCGTGTCAGAAAAATACATGCACACAGCTCTTAGTGCTCTCCCCATAGGGACCCTCACCCTCCTTTACCATCCCTGCACATGTCTTTGAAAGAACAAAATCACACCATTTGCAGGAAAATGGATGGAACTCGAGAAGATTATACTAAGCGAATATAGCCAGTCTCGAAAAACAAGCAGATGTATGATTGCTCTTATATGTGGAAGCTAGAGAGAGATTTGAAAATAAGGACAACATTAGATAGATGGGCAGAGACTCCAGGGGAGTGACTGACGGGGATTAGGGAAGGGGCGGGGATAAAGCCATAAAGAATGTAGTAGTTGGAATAATACAAAACTACCAACTCCAATCCCAAATTTTATTACATTTTAAAATTTTAGGTTCTTTGCTAACTGGGTTAGTAAGATTTCTGTTTGCATGAGAAAATACAAGAGGTAATCAATGTAGAGGAGGAAAGGTTTGTTTTGGCTCATAGTTAGAGGTCTTAGTCTATGGTCGCTTGGCCATGTTGCTTTGGGCCTGTGGCAGTGCAGTACATCATAGCTGGAGCACGTGGAGGAGCAAGTCTGCTCACCTCATGGCATCCGGGAAGCAGAGAGAGAGACAGGAAGGGGCTGGGTCCCAACATCCACTTCAAGGGCACACCCCAGAGACCTAAGGCTACCAACAGCGGCACAGGCTGGTATCCCCACCCTTTACACATGAGCCTTTGGGGACATTTATGATCCAAACCATAACACAACTTTATAACTTTAAACGATATGCCTACATATTTATTGTTACTTTATCAATTTTGGATAATATCTCTTAACCGCCTCCCAATTGTGCAAGCTGAGGAAACTGGCCCTTCCTTCCATTACTCCTCCTCCTTCCACCACACAGTTCTCTCGGCCACATCATCAGTTTTATATTCCTAAGTGTTGTAACTTCAGTTGTCTGTAGTCATAATTGTCTTCCATAGATTCTTGAGAAATAAATTCCGGAAAATGAAAACTAAGAAAGGGCATTTCAATATTGTGATTCAAAGACATTATTCACTTTAGACCAAGTAGTGTGACTGGGCCCTGGGAGAGGAGATGATGGGTCCCTTAACTACACTTCACGGGGAATGTTCCAAGCCGCAAGATCAAGCCTTTTTAATTTTATTTCACCAATTTTTCAAAATCAAAACACATTTTCATTTGGTTTATAGTGGGACTATGTATTTCTTATGGAAGTTTTTGTTTTCCCTGACAGTTCGCATTGCCTTTGTTTTTTCCCTTGTTGACAAAAGTAGCATATTATTTCACCTTAACGCAAAGACCATATAGCTGGAATCAAATCATTACAGAAAATCCGTCCTTCTCCTCTTCTTTTTCTTCTTGGTACTGGGGATTAAACCCAGGGGTATTCTACCTCTGAGCTACACCCCCAGCCCTATTTTATTTTATTTTTAAACAGGGTTTCACTAAGCTGCATAGAACCTCACTAAGTTGCTGAGACTCATCATGAACTTGTGATCCTTCTGTCTCAGCCTCCCAAGTATTGGAATTACAAGTGTGCACCACCATGCCCGGCTCCATGTTCTTCTTGAAGACGTGTTTCTTGTTGTTGACTCATGTTGTAATTCAGATGTTTTCTAAATTTGCCACTGTTCAAAGATTTTTTTCCATTGTACTCTTTGAGATTAGGATCAGTATTTTCTTGAATGATGTTTCCTCTCTCTTTCAGGTTCTGTGTTTCTTTTCCTAGAGAATATTCTCAATTTTTTTCACAGAAATCACTATTCTGAAGATTTCCAAAACTCTTTATTCTGCCTTTCTATTAAAAGCTAGATGGTAGAGCTGGGCGTGGTGGCATATGCTTATAATCCCAGTGGTTGGGAGGGTGAGACAGGAGGATTGCAGGTTCAAAGCCAGCCTCGGCAATTTAGCGAGGCTCTCAACAACCTATTGAGACTCTGTTTCCAAATAAGAAATAAAAAGTTGGGCTGGGGGTATAGCTTGGAGGTAGAATGACTCTAGGCTCAATTTCCAGTACAATAAATAAATAAATAAAAAATAAAAGCTTGATGGTATATAAATTCTAGGTTCAAAATAATTGCTGGTTCTGTTGCTTTTGGGCCGGTGTGGAGTCAGAGCATCATGGCGGGGACCATGTGACAGAGTAAAGCTGTTCACCTCATGGAGGCTGAGGAGCGAAGAGAGAGAGGCCAGGGTCCCAATATACCTTTAAGGTCATGTCCTCAAACCCATAACTTCCTTTCACTCAGCCCCACCCCCTAAAAGGTCCCACACCTCCCAACAGCATCTTCAGCTGGGGACCAAGCCTTCAACACATGAGATTTGACGGGACATTTAAGACCCAAACCACTGATGTAAACTGAGATTTCCTTTTGTTTCTTAGCTCCTACTCTTGTTTTCCTTCTTTCCTCTTTCTTTCTACTCTTCCTTTCCTTCCCCAAAGCGAACACCATTATAAATTTTGAGGTTTTTTTTCCCAGTCCAGGACTACTTAAATAAGTAGCTATGAACAATATATAGCTTGTTTTATGTGTATTAAATTATATCATAACACACATATACAAAAATCACTTGTTCACACTGTTTATGAAATCTACCCTTATTGACACATACGAATCCAGTTTATTATTTTTTTAACTGCTATTAACTATGTTCTACCATATTCATTCATTCAACAAATATTTATGTGCATCAACAATGTTCCAGGAAATGTTTTGGTGGCTGGGGACACAGCAACAAAGAACATGCAAAAGTATGAACATGCTCTAACTTATTTTATTTTTCCTCCATTAAGAGACATTAGGTTTTGCTATCACAAAAAAAAAAAAGAAAAAGAAAAAAGCTTCAGTGAATGTCCTTGTACAGGATTGTTTCAAGTGCTTCTCTAGGGGATATTTCTAGGGGTAAAACTGCTTGGTCATAGACCACATTTCCAATTTTACCAGGCATGGCCACTAGCTATCGTTCTGAAATGGTGTACCAGACTACATGCCCAGCAAGCTGGAAAAATTCTTCATTCCATTTATCCTGCCCAACATCCAACATTGGACAGTATCACCTCTTAACTTTTGCCATTATGATGGGTGAGAGAGGTACCTTTTTGCTTTAGTGAGCATTTCTCCTAATGGTTAGCAAGGCTTGGCATATTTTCTTTTATTTATTGGTCCTTTAAATCTCCTACTCTTTGTGTTGCCCGAAGGTATCCTGTGCTACTCATTTTTGTAGTTAGTTGTTTCTTTTTCATACTAATTTGTAAGGAGTCTCCATCTATATAGTCTGAAAACCAACATATTTTCTGTTTTATGTGTTGAAAATATATTTTTCCAGTCCGAGGTTTGTCTCTTAGCTTTATTTATAGAGGCTTTTACATAAAAGAGTCTCACTTCTTAATGTAATCTTTTCCTTTATGAACTATCCTTTTTGCGGACTGACTGAGAAATAATCTCTTCCCTGCAGTCATAAAGATATTCTCCTGCATTTCCTTCTAATAATTTTAAAGTTCTATTTTCCACAGTCAGGTACTTAATACATCTAAAATGTATCCATCTGTATGGAATGAGACATTAATCTACCATTCTTTTTCATAATGAGAAAGAAGTAATTTATTAACTAGTCCTCCACTCCCCCTTTTTTTGGGTACTAGGTATTGAACCCAGGAGCATTCTACCTCTGAGCTACACCATCAGCCATTTTTATTTTCTAATTTGAAACAGGGTCTTGCTAAATTGCTGAGGATCTCACTGACCTGCTGAGGCTGGCCTCAAACCTGCAATCCTCTTGTCTCAGCCTCCCAAGTACTGGCTGGGATTACAGGTGCACACCACCACGCCTAGATTCCCACTTATTTAATCCTCTTTGTACCCTATGTCAAGTCCCCACATATATTTTGGGGATTGTTTCGGGAGTCTCTACACTATTAAAATGAATAGATTTCAGATTTTAGTCAGAATCTTTTTAAAAAAATTCTTCTGTTCTTCAAATTGCTCATTTTAGGACCTATCTTTACTTATACTGACAATGCAGGTTCACACAGAAAGACAATTAGAAAAAACCTGGACTAGGGTCTTAATCTACATTCCAATCCCCTTTCCACTAGCGTCTTCTTCCCAGAAAGTTTCCATTTTCTGTTAAAAATTTAAGCAATTTTCATCTGTTCTCCAAATTGCTCATCTTTCCCCCAATCTTAGGACATCTCTTCACTTACACTGACCATATTTTTAAACCAAGGTAGTTTCCAAAAAAAGATCTATTACTGAATATGTTATACTCTTGTAAAGGAGATCTTTTCTATTATATTTTTTAACTACTCATCTCATTGCCCGTACACAGGAAAGCTATTGGTTATAGTTTATTTTGTATTTTTGTATTTATTTTATATATTTGTATTTATTTTGTATTATTTTCATTTTTATTTATGACATTATTCTGTTAAATCTTTTACGTTTCTAGGTAAATAAAAATATAATGTAAAAGTCATGATTATCTTTCTCCTCCTTTCCCCTGATTTTTGGTTTTTAGATGGGCTGTAGCTTCCGGAATAATATTGAATGATCATGATAAAGTTAGTTTAATAGCTGGCCTAGTTGACTTTTCTTGAATTATACATTTTTCAACAGAATTCAAATTTCCCCAAATCCCACTTCTTTTATATTCAGTAATTGTTGTTTTACATTATTTAATTCTTCATATTTCATTCTATGTTCCTAGTTAATTCTGATCGATCTGTTCATCCCTTCCTTTAAAATAATCAGTCTTTGAATTCAAAAGGGTATCACAGCTGGGTAGTACATAGAAGAAGAAAGACCAAGGGTACTGAATAATATCTAGTTAACAATCAAATGTGACTCATGTTTTTTAAATGTCACTTGTCACGGAGAAGAAAAGTTGACATCTACCATTTGATTGATTTTTTTGGGTGCAATATCCAATTAACTTAAAGACAATCATTAAAACAAAACAAAACAAAACACCCAACCCTGCAATGATGGAGGTATTTTAAAGGACAGTGGATCCAAGTGAATGAGCTTCCAATGGCTAAGGATAGAATAATGAGTAACAAAATAAAGTAGTATTACATTACAGCCCAAAGTATAAATAAATATCCATTAGTCCATACTGATTCAAATAGATAATTGAATAAACAAATAAGGAGAGGGAGACAAAATCTATTATGTACAAGAAATCTAAATATCTTATGTACCTACTCCAACCTCAAGGAGGTGGAGCATAACTCCCCATTCCTTAAGTATGGACTAGGCATACAGACTTCTTTCCAGAGTGTAGTATGGAAAGTTGGAGAAAAGGATAATTTTACCAGGGAGGAACATGACAAACCCTACCTCAGCCAGGTGACCAAGATCAACATCAACAATGATAAATCATGTTGATAGTATGTTCTCTTGATGATAGGATGCAATGAAATGGTACTTTAACTTCTCTGATCTTCCTTCCCAAATCCCAGAATGCCAGTCTATTTATGAGAAAAATATTGGAAAAATCCCAATTGTGGGACATTCTAAAAAATACCTGACCAGTGCTTTTCAAAACTGTCAATGTCATTAAAAACAAGGAAAGTGTAAGAAACTATCATAGCCAAGAGATGCCTACAGAGAAACTGTACCATAAGACCTGGGATGGAGTCCTGGACAGAAAGAGGATATTAGGTTAAAAACTAAGGAAATGTGGTTTGAGGAAATAAATATGCTTACCCTGTTTTGAACATAACGTAATGCATATATATATTGAAACATCAATTGGTACCCCCCCTAAATATGTATACATTTCTTATGGTTTTATGTGTCAGTTTAAAAATTAAATTTTAATTAAGAAAACCCTAAGGAAATCCGAATTAAACATGATCTTTAAGAATAATGTCTCAATCTTGGTTCATTAGTTGTAACAAATGTACAATACTAATGTAAAATGTTAATAATAGGGGAAATGAAGTTAATGATGGCAATTCCCTGTACTATGTTTGTAGTTTTTTTCCTGTAAATATAAAACTATTCTAAAAAAGAGTTTATTTAAAAAGTCATACCTTATATGATTATAGCCAGTAATTCCTATGCATTCTTAAAGCTGGGATTACTGTATCTTCATGGAAAACCACTCAGGAATGAACAGGCAGCCAGTCCTGCTTGCTTTTACAACCAGCATCGCTTCCTGGACTAATTACCAAGCTAACTTTGTCTCCTAGGGCATTGCTCAGCTACGGTGTCCACAGGGGACACTCGGTTATGCTGTAGGAGCTCCTCTGAAGAAACAGCAAGAACAAGTGGACAGACATCGAAGCAGGAGGGTTTGAGTTAGAGCTGTGGTGTGCTGTGAAGTCTCGCTAGGTGATATTCCTGGTTGGTTACCTTTTAAAGGGTAAGTTGACCAAACAATGGTTTGGTCCAGCCTGGATTTATTTCCTCTTATAGTAAATCTGGCAAAAAAAAAGTGGATTTCTAGAGTTTCCAGAAGGTTCTAAGAATTTCTATGTTTCAAGTAGAAATTTTCCATAAACGATAAGTTGACCTAAGTGCTACCATTCACCTAGAAATTGTTCATGAAATTATTTACAAGCCAGGCGTGGTGGCACACACTTGTAATCCCAGTACTTGGGAGGCTGGGACAGGAGGATCGCAGGTTCATGGCCAGCCTCAGCTACTTAGTGAGGCCCTCCGCAACTTAGTGAGACCCTGTTACAAAATAAAGAATAAAAAATAGGGCTGGGTTCAATCCCCAGTACCGCAAAAAAAATTATTTACAGTCTCTACCATTCTCTCCATTGACACATGATTTATTAATTTCGTTCTAGAGATTTGAGTTCAAGCTGTACAAATCATGAATAAAGATTAGTTTAATAGTCACAATGCCCCCCGGGACAATGTTTCAAGTGAAGAAAACTCAAAATTGTTGCAATGTGAAAATAATACAACAGTTGTATCAATATTTGCAAATTGAAATGATATTCAATAGCCTTAGAGAGACAGAGCATAAATCTTATTCCTGCTTATTTTATGCAAACTCTAAACTTTTTAATTTTTTATTAATGTTTATTAATATTTTCCCCTGTGGAAATGTTTTGAAAAATAAATCTAAGCTCTTCCTAACTGCCTCCAGCTATGAAGCAACACTAGACAACTGACCTCTTGCTATGGTTTCGATGACTTAAATACTTTAGAAAAACAATATACTACCAGGCCCCAAGCCATTTCCAACAATGATATTTTTCCATTTCTTACGCATTGAAAAGAGAGGACTACCTGGCAGGGTGGTGACTACCATATGTATAATATTCAAGATTTTATCACCTTATTTCCCCTGGCCTGTTCTACCTGATTCCTCAACTCTTAGGAAATTCTTTTTTTTTTTTTTTTTTTTTTTGCAGTACCGGGGATTGAACCCAGGGGCGTTCTACCTCCGCGCTACACCCCCGGCCCTAATTTTTTTTATACTTTTATTTTGAAACTGGGTCTCACAAAGTTGCGGAGGGCATCACTAAGGAGAGAGAGAGAGAGAAAGAGAGAGAGAGAGAGAGAGCTGAGGCTGGCAGCGAACCCGGATCCTCCGGCCTCTGCCTCCCAAAGTACTGGGATTACAAGCATGTGTCACCACACCCAGCATTCTTAGGAAATTCTAATTGTTCACATATTCAAACATGTAATTGTGACTTAGAAAAATATGAGACAAATAAATACCCTAATCTGATTAGAAGCTAAATACTCACCAGCATGAGTTAAAAGTGGCTAAGATTAAGGAGAAATGGCTCATTATTCAGGCAACTCAGTGTTTCTATTATATATATTATTCTCATGTAGCTGATGGCTTGGTTAGTACAGATAAGAAGGTGATGTGTCAGAAGTAATTCCAGCTATGACTTCATATATTCTGGGACCTCTCTTGTAATATTTATTTCAAACATCTGAATCCTGGATGTGCTGGCTGAAGAAAAGAGAAACACAGCAAGCGGAACTGAAGAAACCAAAGTCCTTCACACTAAATTCCTTCCCCGCTTCGCTAGCGATATTTTCCTGGGAAGCTTTCAACATATTCTTTGTCAGAAATGAGGAACATTGATCTACGTGCAGGGCTTTGCATTGAGGTTATCAAAATAAAATTTCAGAGAATTGTCAGAGGGCAGAATTCAGTGTGTTAAATCCAGAGATGCCAAAACTCGGAGCCAGACATCTGTCTTTCAGAAGCGACCAAACATAAAGCTGGTGGAGGAGGGTTCATGGAGAGGTCAGACAAAAATGCCAACAGTTACGCTTACCATTATAAAAAATATTTATGATAAGCGATATAATTTGTTCCTTTTTTTTGGTCTTATATTGTCCTCTATTCACTTGTATAGCTACAGTACTGAATTTATTTTATTAGGTAGTGTTTGGGAATGAACGAAACTTGATTAAAATTCAAATTATAATTCCATCACAATGTAGTCTGCCCCGGTATTCTCTGGATCTAATATGAAATTATGCCTCATCAAACACATATAATTTGGCCTGAAGTGGTAATAGTAGGAAGCCAAATTTATAGTAATAATAAAGTTGTTTAAGCTGGCTATTTTCATTCCGGAGTGCAAGAGCATTGGGTAACCTGTCCCCAGGCATTCCTTGAGTCACTGTGCCTGCACTGGGTGGGGCTTGTTTACATCCTATAATCACACCATTAACAGTCACTGCTAAATATAACTGCTAAATATAAACACAAAGCAGAATATGACTGGTTGTTTCACAACCCAGTGATACCACTACACAATTGCATGGACGGGCTTGTGAGTTAACAATACTGAAGCTACCATGGTTGCCCATTCACAATGTAAATCAACAACTGGCTGCAAAACTGCAGTCCATCTCGTGTCCTACAGCGCTAGGGAGGCAGCACGAGGTGAAGAAGCGAGTGTGCGGCGATGACATTAATGTGATAGTTTTGCAGTGCGAGAACGCAGGGAAGGAAGTTTTGGTTAAATTGCCAACCCTAAGGGAACTCGTGTCCACAGCAGGCGCATGATGTGTATCTGCTGATTGATTCTGAAATTCGGTTAAATGATTGTGTCTGCGGGTGAGTCATTCTCCTTCTGGGGTCCTTAATTTCTTCATTTGGAAAATGAGGATATTAGATGTTCCACGGTCGTTCATTTCCAGTCTAAGATTATAGAACAGTGATCATGTGTGTGTGTTTATGTATATGAACACACATGCATAACTATATATATATATGCTTTTTTTTTTGCAGTGCTGAGGATTGAACCCAGGGGCATTCTACCTCCGAGCTGCACCCCCAGCCCTATTTTTATTCTTTATTTTGAAACAGGGTCTCGCTAAGTTGCGGAGGGCCTCACTAAGTAGCTGAGGCTGGCCGCGAACCTGGATCCTCCTGTCTCAGCCTCTCAAGTACTGGGATTACAAGCGTGCACCACAATGCCCGGCTTATATATATGCTTTTAATATTAGCATCAGTAATAAAACTAATATGTACTTGTAATTCTGTAACTTGTTACTGAGTCCATTTTTCTTTTTTTTTTGTGGCACTGGGGATTGAACCCAGGGGCATTCTACCTCCGAGCTACACCCCCAGCCCTACTTTTTATTCTTTATTTTGAAACAGGGTCTCACTAAGTTGTGGAGGGCCTCACTAAGTAGCTGAGGCTGGCCGAGAACCCAGATCCTCTGGTCTCAGCCTCCCAAGTACTGGGATTACAAGCGTGCGCCACCACGCCCGGCTCATTTTATTATTTTTTTTAACAGTAAAAGATTTTCTTTTTATGTCACTATGGGCAAATTGATGTTCTCTAAGCTTTGGTTTCCTTATATGTAAAATTAAAATAATAATGGCTCCTGTCATTATTTATAACATGCTGTGAGCATTACCCAGATAAAGTATTTATGTAACATTTAGTCCAGGGCCTGGCACGCAGTGGGCACTCAGCAGACATTTAAAAAATTGTTTTCTAACCTTCTTTATTTTGCTTATGAAACTAGTGAGCAGAGAATGACTAGTCTTATGGTTGTCTACTTAGAAGGGTAACTATTTTTGTGAATTAGTAAAAAAAAAATTTTACAGTTAGGAAACTGAATTACAGTTAGGAAACATCTGACTTTTGGTTATATATTTTTTCAACAAAAAGAAGAGACCCTAAAATAATGCAATTCTTCTTTAAAAGACAAACTAATTATATATCATATTTGCTACTTTGTAGGATAAACTCAGTATTAACTGTAATACCCACATAAACCAAAATAGAAGATTTGACCAATCTTGTTAAAGTTCTCAAGGAGCAAAAAATCCTTATTGTTAACCAGTAAAAAGAAACAAAAAAGAAATGCTATCTGTAAAAAAAAAAAAAAAATTCAAGCCGGGTGTGGTGGCGCACGCTTATAATCCCAGTACTTGGTAGGCTGAGACAGGAGGATCGCAGGTTTGCGGCCAGCCTCAGCTACTTAGTAAGGCTCTCCGCAACTTAGTGTGGCCCTGTTTCAAAATAAAAATAAAATAAAATAGGGCTGGAGGTAGAATGCCCCTGGGTTCCATTCCCAGGACTGCAAAAAAAAAAAAAATTTAAAAAACAAAACAAAACACAGCAAAGCACCCATATTTTCCCCAAAGCCGTGCCTTACCTGTGCTTGGCCTGAAGGTAGAACTAACTTCATAGATCAAAAAGCATAATACGCATAAAGGTAAAGATGAGAAGAGGTGCCTCAACGGGGTTGGATTGAAGAG
>PVJS01009754.1:0-49573 GCA_004027185.1 Glis glis
ATAGCACATGATGTATATACACAAACTTATAAGACTCAATCACTATGCTGAGCACGAAAAGGAGGGAAGAGGGAGGGAATAGGGTGGGATTTGAGGGAGGGCTAAATGAGCAATGTGTACATGTATGATTCTGTTACCCTGACACTTATCAAAATGTATAATTACAATGCACCAATAAATGAATATATATAAAAAATAAAAGGGTTTTATCAATTGTAAAAAAAAATAAAGTAAAATGAATGAAGATAAAATTGACCCTGGAAAATAAGGTGAAGCCAAGGATAGAGTCAGAACTCAAAGCCATACATCAGGCTTACCTATAACAATTAATTTAGTATCTATAAAGTAAAAACAAATAGTTGCTCTATACAAAACATACCTAGGAAATATTCTCTCATGGATTTTCAAAATAGAGGTATGGTATTCTAACTTTAATTCTTTTGGAAAGATATTGAGGTGTGGTATAGCTGAGTCATTTGGTGGTTCCATTCCTAGTCTTTGTTTGTGTTTTATGTTACTGGGAATTGAACTCAGAGATGTTCTACCTCTGAGCTACATCTCCAGCCCTATTTTATGCTGATCTCCATAGTAGTTGTACTAATTGGCACTTCCACCAACGTGTATAAGCATTCCTTTTCCTCTACATTCTCACCAGCATGATGAATGATTAAAGAAAATGTGGTATATACACACAATGGAGTTTTACTCAGTCATAAAGAAGAACAAAATTATGTCATTTGCAGGAAAATTGATGGAACTAGAGAACATTATGCTAAGTGAGATCAGCCAGTCTCAGAAAGTTAAGGGCTGTATGTTTTCTCTCATATGTGGAAGTTAGAGAGAAAAGAGGAAAGAAAGGGGAATTCATGAAAATGAGGAGAGAGACCAGTAGAAAAGTAGAAGGGGATGAAGGAGGGAGGTGGGACGGGGAAAAGGGAGGCTAGAGGAAGGGAACAGACCAAGTAATATTATATTCATAAATAAAGATACCATTACCGATCTCTCTAGCATGTACAGGGAGGGTGGAGAAGGATAGCAGGGTAGGGTACAGAGGGAAACACACCAAGAGATGTTGTGCACATATATAAATGTATCACTTTGAATCTCACTATGATATCTAATTACATTGCACCATTAAAATTCTAAAGAGAGGGAGGGAGGGAGGGATGGTAGATGTAATGGTAGGGTTTGGAGGCATCCTTTAAATCAGCGCAATTGATTGATGTAATGCTGTGTCACATGCTGTCCCTTCAAGTCCCTTATGCAGGCTGGTGGTATGCCAAAGCACGTTTGATCAAAGGTGAATGCGTGAGGAGTAATAATACACAGCTGATGGGCTTACAGCACCCTGATGAACTGGCTCCATCCAAGAAGAAAATCTAGACCTTGTAGAGGAGGAGGCAGACCCTCATGCACAATTGCTTATCTGAGTATAGCCAGGCTTGGCAATTAAAGTAAAAGATGCTGATCCACAGATCAACTATTCGATCAATCTACAGTTACCTTCTAATTACGAATGCCATCTTTCTGGTGTTTTTTCATGTCCTCCTTAGAGCTTGTGGATGAAATAAGCCTGAGAGTAGAATGGAAGAGGCAGGACTGCTTTCGCGAGTGATGTGGGTGGCACGTTCACCAGCATTGGCAGCAGCAGCCAAAACAGAAGCCACAGATAGCGCTTCAAAAGCGACTCTCTAATTACCCAACAACTGCGTGTTTAGGCAGATGAATTGACAAATAGAATAAACAACAAACGGAAAAATCCACCAAAGTGGCAAATCTCTGCATAAATGATTATCGTGATCATTTTTATTTTCAATTAACTTTTGATAAATGCCTCCTTCATGTCTAGTACTCTGCTAGGGAGTTTTGAAATGCTGCAAAGTTAGTTTTTGATTTTTATAAACTGATTGTTAATGGTCATTTGGTTTGGACTGGAACCTATGCCAGTTGCTCAGTTAGAAAGACAGTTGTGCTGTTGTGGGTCCTCAAAAGTATAGACAAGGCCCTGCTTTCAAAGTTCAGAGAGAAGTCTTTTGAGCCAATGCATTGAAACGAACTCCCTTAGTTCTGTAGTTGCTTTTATTCCAGAACTATTTTCTACAGAACTGCTTTTGGTGAATCACACTGCTGCTAGCGTTGCTGTGTCTAATTACGGCTCTTAAAAGCACAGAGCTTAGAGAGGGAAAGCAAAACACTCTGAAATTTAGAGGAACAGTGGTTTTTTTCAACCCATTGATTAACCCGGTGCTTTTAACTAGGGCCCGGAATGCTAATTGTTCATGATTTCCACCTTAATGTAAATGATAATTAAAAATTTCATGTATTCAAAAAAAGATACGGTGTTCTAGATTCACTTGTGCTTAAGTAATTCTCAACCTAGTAAAACGAGATGGTAATTTCAGTCCTTCCAGGTACCCTAGAATTCTTGCCATTTAATTGAAGTCTTCATTGGTGTCCTCAGGGAAACAGATGAAAGTTAAGTAGGTCACTTTCTACCAATAGAACCTTTGACATAATAAAGAGACTTCTATAAGGTCGTTCTGCTGGTGTTCTTTGTCTATGTCCTGAAAAATAGGTAAATCTTGAAAAGACAGCTGCACTGGAGAACGTAACACATGCAGCATGCAGCTCCAGTACTTCCAGTATCGAGTTGCCTCCCAGATTCTAAGTCTCGTAAGAGAAACCTGCTTTATTTCTATATCCATTACATAGTAACTTTGTTTTGCTCAAAGTTAATTTGTTAAGCCATGATTCCTGGTTGTGAGTCTGTTAAGCTCCATCACGTTAGGGAGCAGACGCTGGTTTATATTACTTTTATTGATGTTTTTTTGGTAAGAATATTCAAGAAGGTAAGGAAGACAGAGCAGTCTTAACTGTGACACAGATAGACCTCATAGCGATGGGGAATTTCATTCAGGATGTCACAGAAACTCAAACAGCATCATTGTGATGGACCGGGGCCACGATTGTTGCTTGCTGAAGTCCCTCACATGAACGACTCTGGGTCCAAAACTATTATTTTAATATTTAATATTTAGGGTCGACCCGGGAGGAGGTAACATGGCAATTCTCCTCGCCTCCTGAATCCTACAGCCAGCACCTTACTTTTATAGAAACTTTTAGCAAGGCATCATAAAAGTTAATCAAATACAGAAGCCAGCAAATTGTTATGGGACAAGATAAGGAAAAGCAGCAAGGTGGTCATGAGACAAACTTAGAGGAAGGAAGGGTTAAACATCACTGGTAGATGGAGAGGACATCAAAGCCCACACCCTGTTGATCCCATCAGGTCCCGGGGAATTTGTCCGCTTGCAGACAGATTCCACTCAACTGGGCACTATGTACACAGTTGAGTTGGTCCAAGATGTTAATCTCAGTGTGCAGCTCTAAGATGGCTCTCGACAATTGTTTGTTTTTATTTACCCTTTTATCCCCACACCTACACTTGTCACAAAGTAAGTATTCAAGCACTAATTTAGTAAATGAATTTCCAGTCCTTTGTTCTACTGTATCGATTTGTCCTTTTTCTCCTGTATTCCCAGCTAGTGGTGTATTTCCAGCATGGCTTCTGTTCACTTACGGCTTCGCGGCCCGTGGCTTCTGCTCATTTACTTCTCTCATAATGTCTTTCCTTTCTCGTGCCATCCTATTGTGTGCAGACTGTATTTTCCCCATGCAAATAGAGAAGTTCTGATTTGATATCTTAGTACAGCAACCAGGCTTGCGTGGTTGCATGGTCAGGGTGGCCTAGCCATGGCCCAATTATTTGTGGTCAACTCACTGGTCACAGGGTGTAAAGTCTGCTCTTGCTCATAAGAGGGATTTGATCATGGCAGACACTTAGACTGTTATTCCCGTAATAATAAATTAGAGACTGATTGGTATTCACTTGTGTTTTAGGCCAGATTCTAAGATATGGGAGAATGCCATACCAGGCTACTTTGTTGTTTTATTCCCAGAACTTGTCACAGAGCTTGGTACATAATGGCACTGGAAAAATACTGGCGGAATGAAAGCTGATGAGGGAGGAAATTCTATGATCTTAGATATATCCAGGGACACAGTGGGAAAGGTTAAAGAGTAAGGCGAATGTACTTGAACAACTTCTATCATAAAAAGGAATAGTAAGTGGCAAGCCACATAAGGCTTCTAATCAGAGGAAGCTCAGATCCACAAAGACTCCATCCTACTTTACTTTTGTGTTATGCTGGGAAGCGATGAGTATAATACTACAAAACTTCTAATTAGTGGATTTCGTTCTTACAGTGGGAGAGTTGCCCTAAGTCTACAAATTCCAGAGCTTCCCCCCCCCCCCAGGGGATGCCACTATCCTAAAAGTCATTATAGTAATCCAGAGAGGGAATATTCCCAGGAACATTATCAGAATTAGGATTTGTGGAAAGGGCTGCTAGCTATTGGCATGTTTAAGGTGACTTGGAAATCCGAGAATATTTTCAGATTTTTTAAAAAGACATCTATAGGGCTGAAGTTTCTTGATTTCTTCTCTCTCCCCACCATCATGTACTCAGCCACCACCAGCAATGACAAGCCTGGGTTCCTTCTTGTTGCCAACTATCTTTGACTCAACAGAAGAGTTGATATTAAGAGAGATTTTTGTTTGGTCCTGTTTTGAAGGTTAACTTACAGTTCATCATGGCTGCACATTTTTGTTTCATTATTTGATTGGTGTAGTTGATCCCAGTAACTGCCACTCTGCTTTGTGCATATGAGGGGCTTGATAAATACTATTGACCTGAATTATCAGGGTAAATTACTAAGGCCATTGTTTTGGGTCATTTGACTTCATTTAGTTTCATTGTCATAAATACCAACACAAAACTGGGATAACTAACAAATATCTGCTATCTTGTCTCTAGCTGAACAAGGAAAGAAAAATAAAAAAAATATGGAGGGATGAATCTGAGAGTGGTGATGCACACCTGTAATCCCAATGCTTGGGAAGCTAAGATAGGAGGATCACAAGTCCGAGGCCAGTCAGCAACTTAGTGAGACCCTTGACAACTAACTCAATGAGACCGTGTTTCAAAATAAAATATAAAAAGGGCTGGGGGTGTGGCTCAGAGGTCGAATGCCCCTGGGTTCAATCCCCAGTACCAAAAAAATATATAATAATAAAGAAAGGAAGCAAGCAGGCAAGGAAGGAAGGAAGATGGAGAGATGAACACAGACTTGTAGCCATAACTGGAAAATACCAGGCAGTTACTTTTCTCTGTAATAGTAAAGTCGGGATGCTGTGCTGGTTGGAGATAGTTGTCAGAACCATACAAACCTGGGTTGGAACCCTGGCTCTGCCACTTTGCAATATGACTTTAGACAAGATACTTATAAACCTTATCTAAGCCTTAGTGCCCCATCTGCCAAATGGAGGAAACCAGGGTACCTATTTCAATAGAGTTCACAGAATAGTAGGGTTTAAATGAGAGAATGTAGCCGGGCGTGGTGGCGCACGCTTGTAATCCCAGTACTTGGGGGGCTGAGACTGGAGGATCCAGGTTCGCGGCCAGCCTCAGCTACTTAGTGAGGCCTCCGCAACTTAGTGAGACCCTGCTTCAAAATAAAGAATAAAAAATAGGGCTGTGGGTGTAGCCTGGAGGTAGAGTGTCCCTGGGTTCAGTCCCTAGGTTCAATCCCTGGTACCGCCCAAAAAAAAAAAAAAAAAAAGAAAGAATGTATTGGAAGCTCTTGCCACAGGGCCTGGCACAAAGTAAGCACATGAGAAATTACTGTCGTCTAGAGAGTTATTTTGAAATAGATAATTCTTTCAACAACATGGAATCAGTCTTTCTTTTTTTCTTAAGTGACAGAAATTCAGCAATATAGATTTTCTTCCCTAACATAATTCAGTTTTACATGAAACATTTAGGAGAGACAGATACAGTTTATGTCCCTGCATTATGCAAACTGATCATAGGCAAACTCACAGGTACGTTTTTTTTTTTTTTTATCCAGAGGTAAGGAACATTTGATATGTAAGTTCAACCTCTTTCCTGCTGAATGGCTTCTGAAATTCATTGAGGCATGTCTAGGGAGGTATTGCATAGATCATATTTAGAAAAAGCAATCTCTTCAGTGGGATTTCTGGTGATTCTGACCTTTTTTAACTTTGCAAACATAATTCATGAAAAAATACTGATAAATTGAACTGTTATCTGAGAGATATTGACACATTCTCTGATTTTTTTTTCCTTTGTGGTTATGTAGGTGAGACAGGCATTGGCAAATCCACATTAATGGACACTTTATTCAACACCAAATTTGAAAGTGACCCAGCTACTCACAATGAACCAGGCGTCCGGTTAAAAGCCAGAAGTTATGAACTTCAGGAAAGCAACGTACGGCTGAAGCTAACCATTGTTGACACCGTGGGATTTGGAGACCAGATAAATAAAGATGACAGGTGCGTTTTGGGATTTTGTGGGGATATAGCTAGATGAGGAGATGGTAGGATCCAACCCAGGTAAATTCAAAGGCTGTTTTTGGTGTTCTCTAGTTGTTGGACTTGGTCCTCTGTCACTTGGAAGATGGGACATTCTTGTCCTCAGAGATATTTTCTGAGAATATTCTTCCTTGAGCCATTACAAGCCATGGTGGTGCATGCTTGTGATCCTAGTCCTTGGGAGGCTGGGACTGGAGGATCTGGGTTCGCAGCTAGCCTCAGCTACTTAGTGAGGCCCTCTGCAACTTAGTGAGACCCTGTTTCAAAATAAAGAATAAAAAATAGGGGTAGGGCTGTAGCTCGGAGGTAGAATGCCCTTGGGTTCAATCCCCAGTACCGCAAAAAAAAAAAAAAATGAATATTCCTCCTTGAGATTAAAATGAGACAGCAAAATTAATTCTAGCTGGTATAAGCAGAAAAGGGGTCTATTAGAGAGAATAAGGTAGTTTATGCCATTTTTCCAGGCAGGTCTTGGAAACAGGTTTGGAGGTTTTACTACTAGGAAAAACAATCTAGAGAAATACCCAGCCACCCTATAGAATAGTGTTTGCAGAAACGCCTACCATCAACCACCCATGACACTGAGGAGAAGGCTCTAGAACCTCCACTAAATCTGTTACGTGTAACCAAGTGACTTTACCCCTGTGTCTGCCTGCGTGTGGCCTCTGCTTGTGTTGTTCATTCCTTGTGTCCAGGCCTTGTATGGCCGCACCTGCCTGGCAGAGATAAAGCCACGTCCAGAATACTAGCTGCAAGAGAGTCTGGAAGGCCTTTCTTTTCTTTTCTTTTCTTTTCTTTTCTTTTCTTTTCTTTTCTTTTCTTTTTTTCTTTTCTTTTCTTTTCTTCTTTTCTTTTCTTTCTTCTGTTCTTTTTTCTCTTTCTTCCTTCCTTTCTTTCATGCAACATAAGAAGAAGGCATTGAAAAGTAAAAGGAGTTTGAAATGATTATTTGCCACGCTCTTAATCCCTGAGGCAGAATGATGTATTAGACTTAATCTGCAAATTTTTACAGATTTGGGTGAAAGCTGAGTCAGTATGATTTTGCCCAAGAGGTCACAGCCCATGATTTAGAAGAACACATTGTAGTCAGGGTTTTGCTAGTTACAAGTCATTGACCATAGAAATGTATCTAACTTTGAGGGAATTACCATGGGTGTTCTCTCAGGTATATGTCAGTGTGACACTATTTCATAAAGTCCTATTCTTGATGCCTTTTGGCAGAAGTGATAAATAGCCCCTAAACCCCACAGTGAAAAAAAACACTTCTATGAGCGATCTGTTAATCTTAGCAAATTTCCCATTGGCACAGGACTTTAATATGGATGGTAGTAGTGTGGCGTGAGGCACTTGTGAGTCTTTCTCTGGACAGTCTGGTTTTTCCTCTAAGCTGCTCAAAGTTAGGAAGCACTTTGGGTCAGACCTGCCAAATTGAGTCTGAATAATGATTGGGGTTTCCATGAAGCCTAACAAGGATTCAAGTCAATTGGATGGATTAAAGTTTCCCCTTAAAGCAGAGAGGTTTTGTTAAGCTAATTAGGTAACTTATACTACAAAATTCTGTGCATATGCGGAAAAAAGACATGTTTGATCTACTTAAGAAATAAAATATTTCTTAAGCATTTTGGTCTAATAGTTTTTGTATGTAGATAGAGGCTCCTAGCTACCATCCATTCTACCTCTGAGCTACACCCCCAGCCCTATTTTATTATTTTTTATTTTGAAAAAGGATCTCATTAAGTTGCGGAGGGCCTTGCTAAGTTGCTGAGGCTGGCCACGAACCTGCAATCCTCCTGTCTCAGCTTCCCAAGTACTGGGATCAGAAGCATGCGCCACCACGCCCAGCTTAGTTTTTATTTTGTAAAATGCACATAACCCATTTATAGGTTATGTATAAGGCTTGTAAGAGTGTGTCCTCACTGTGACTTGCTGTTAGCCTTTTCTTATTTATTTATTTATTTATTTATTTATTTTTAATTTTTAAATTTTTTTTGCAATACCGGGGATTGAACCCAGGGGCGTTCTACCTCCGCGCTACACCCCCGGCCCTATTTTTTTATACTTTATTTTGAAACCGGGTCTCACGAAGTTGTGGAGGGCCTCACTAGGTAGAGAGAGAGAGAGAGACAGGGGGAGAGAGAGAGAGAGTGAGAGAAAGAGAGAGAGAGAGAGCGCGCTGAGGCTGGCCGCGAACCCGGATCCTCCGGTCTCCGCCTCCCAAAGAACTGGGATTACAAGCGTGCGCCACCATGCCCAGCTTGCCCTTTCTTGAGAGAAGCTGTTAATCCTTAAAACTTTCCAGTGCACACCATGTGTCGATTCTGCTTCTAAGACTGTGCTCACATTCCCTCTCAAGACCACCAATGCTATCCTTTAATTTCAACTTCAAATGTCTTGATTACTTTAAAACACTACATTTTTTCTTAAAAGAGGCTTGAGAAAGTTAAAACTATCCTAGCCCCAAAGATGATTCTAGAATGAGTCTTCCAGAGACATTTTTGAGCTGTGACAGCATTATGTCTCACTCCTTACATGACCAATATGTAGAAGTAAGCTATGATATGTTTGCTTAAAGATGAGAAACTCCATCAGTATCAGATTTTTTTGTTTTTTAGAAGTTTCTAGAGCCATATGTGGTGGCACGTGCCTGTAATCACAGTACTTGGAAGGCTGAGACAGGAGGGTTGCAGGTTCGCTGCCAGCCTCAGCAAATTAGCAAGGCCCCCAGCTACTTAGTAAGATCCTGTTTTTAAAAAATAAAATAGAGCTGGGGGTATAGCTCAGAGGTAGAATGCCCCTGGGTTCAATCTCCAGTATCACAAATAATAATAATAATAATAATAATGATAATAGCAAAATAAAGAATAAAATAGAGCTGGGGATGTGGCTCAGAGATAGAGCACCCTTGGATTCCATCCCCAGCACCACACACACACACACACACACACACACACACACACACACACACGTTTCCTCAGAACTGTATACATTATGTACATATGTTTTAAAAGAGGAATTTTAACTATTTTTATGTAGAAATGTGTATTGTCTAGATATAGATATATTTTTAACAATCCCTACTTATAAATATGAACACCACACAACCACAGAAATATTTAATTCATTCTTTGAGCATTAAGCACTTTATTTATAGAGCACTTTAAATGCTCTTCAATAGATAGTGTTCTGTGTATATTGTGAGATACAGTGAGATTTTATTTTGCATCCAGGCAAAATGGATGATCTGTATGTTGTGCTGGGGACGGGGTGGCTCCTTTAACTTACGACCTCAATGCTAAGGCACAACGCAGAGGGTTCTGTCTGAAGGCTGTGTGTGATGCCAAGTGAAGTAAATGAAGAGGAAACCCTACCATCAGACAAGAGGCACAGGTGCACCATAGGAGCTGGGGAGAGAGCCAGGGGCTTCTGATTGTTGCCGTCACAGAACGCATTCAGAGCAGGGCCTACTCTCCAGCTCTCAGAGCAGACAGGTTTCTCCCTGGGGTGAGGGCAAGTCATGCTTGTGCGTTCCCTGACTGGACGTTTTCACGACTCCCACCTGAGTAGAACCATCTTCCCATTCAGCATCTTGCTGATGCCAGGAGCTTTTCCCACCCAGAGCCATTGCCCAGGGCTGCCACTAAATTTCTGTCCCACCCCTCAATGGTGACTTTCCCTCAGAATGGTGGGTTTTCACTTGCCACCAGCAAGTAGCTTAAGCTAGTACAATGTGGAACCTCATAGTTGCAGCTGGAGTCCTCTTTAAGAAATTATCTGACTCATGTGGGTCAAATAATAGTTTCCAAGGAGATTTACAAGAGAGGAAGTGTGATATTAACCTAACCTAGATACCAAATATTTTTTTCCCTCTGAAATTTGACAGCTGTTGTATAACGTCCTTGAATGGCATTTGAAGCTGCCCCTCCCCCCTCCCCCTGTGCCTCAGAGGGCATTGTTGACACTGTTGACTGCAAACCCAAATCACTTGCTTAAAAATAGTTATTCGGACAGGCTCTGCTTTCATCAAAAAACTGGAAGTGGGATATGCATTTTTGCAATGGTATGTAACCATATGGGAAAGGATACACTCCTTCTCTAGCGCATGATTATTTTTACCTACTTTGGGGATTAGGCAAGCTTTTGTGCCATAGATGCAAGACTTCAAGAATGTCCCAGTTTGTTTATGTAGGCTTTGGACATGTCAGCATTCCTGCATCATTATCTGGCTCTGACCAGGCTAGCTAGAAGGAGGCAGGAAGAGAGATCTGGTAAGCTTCCTGTTACGTTTAACTATTTGTTGTTTAAGGGCTTCCTTGCTTTGGATATCTGTACTCTTTGGTGAAAAAGGAAGATATTCTGGGGAAGAAGGGAGACACTTTTTGCTGTCTAACTAGAAATAGAATAATTACTTTGCCCTATATTTGAGAGGTGGAAGGTAGGCTGTCGCTGGCATATCATGATCTATAGTGATAATCAGCCCCAAAAAGCATGGATAATCACAATCTACTGAGAGAGAAAAATCCTGAAACTCACCAAATCTTTATCAGAGTTATAAAACAGTAGTGCAGTGAACTGTTTGGCCTAAGTCTTTATTACGCTTTCTGGCAGAAGTAGTCCAGGGGTAAGGAAACTCATCTTGGGGTAAATAGCAAGATAGGAGGAAAGCATGGTAATGGTTTGGTCATATGTAAGATGGAAAATCTGTCTCTGAATGATGATGGTATTAGCCATTTTGTGAGAAAGATCAGTGGATATGTTCGGTGGATAGAAAACATTGTATAAAATAACTTTTTCCAGTGCTTTTTAGTGTCAGCTTCTGTGACTTTATTGCATTTTTTTTTATGGCTGGAGGTATATGAAAAAAATTAGTGTGTAACAAAGACTACACCCACGCCTTAAAAGGAAATTATGTGAAAATGTGAAGACTGATTTGATTTGCCCTCCTCGCTCTCTTCTGCTTGGTGCGGCTACAATCCAGAAAAGTTTGAATTGGCCGCACAGAATATAAATAGGTGTCCTTTGTATCGGAGCAGAAGCTAGCAAAAGGCAGAGTTGGGATTAAGCCTCTTTATCTTTCTAACCATGAACACAGATAATAAGAACTAGTAGAACAGGGGGTGGTTGAAGGAAGAGGGAGAAAAGTTGTTCCAAGGATTATGACAGAAGTGCAAACCACTTGGCCAGTTTGTTTCTCATCAAGAGGAAACTGTTTCATAAGCATAATTAAATCTTTGACGTAGGGAGTAATGGTTTGGGTAAATAGTTCTCCAGGAGCACATTTTATTTGTTTATAATGATACAGAAGGAAAGATAGGGATTTCATGCTTGACGGTAGGTGTGAGGTAAGAGAGAGGAGGTCTCTGGGTTGACTCCTAGAGTTTGGATTGGACAGTGGTGTGGATGGGCTTGTCATTCACCATGCTGAGGAGCACAGGGGGCATGTGGGTGTGGGGGCAGGGTGAAGAGTTCGGTTTGGGACATATTTAGTTAGAAGAGCCATTGGAACTATCTGAGAAGCAGTGGGGTAGATAGGTCTGAGGCTCAGGGGAAAGGGCTGGGCAGGGAGTAGAGATGTGTGACTTGTTAGATAGACGGCAAAGGAAACATGGGAATAAATGGACTTTCCTTGGAGACCACAGAGAGTGGCAGGAAGGGAGATTGAAAGCCTGGCCAGGAGTGTGTAACGGTTCAGTCCGGCTCAGAAAGCATCCCTCACTGAGGAGGGAGAGATGTTAGGCCTCCCATGATCTTTGCAGGATCAAAATCAAAACCAGAGGCAAGGAGAGAAATTAACAGAAAGCAGAAGCATGCTTTGACCAGCGTTGAGAGCAGGAGATAAGGATGGTTTATACTAAGAAGCCAGGGAGGCAGGGAAGACAGAGCTGGGAGCTGCTTCTCTCCCCTGGGGCCTCGAGGCTGCTGGGGAGGACCCTCATCCCACATCCCTCAGTGACAGGAAACCCAAGGGTCACCCGGACATGGGCATGGGTGGGTCTCCTTGGAGTGGCCTAGGCCACGTCCCTCAGGGCATGAGCGCCGGAGTGGAATAGTCACCAGGGAATTGGGTGGGTGTACAGGTTTTTTTCCCTTTTCTTTTTGGCACTGGGGATTGAACCCAGGGGCATTCTACCTCTGAGTTACACCTCCAGCCCTATTTTGTTTTATTTTGAAACAGGGTCTCACTTGTCCACAGCCTTAGAACTAGTGACTGTGAAGCTAGATTTTGGTCTTAGGCAGTCTGGCTTGAATCCATCTTTCTTTCTTTTTTTTCTTTTCTTTTTCCTTTTTTTGTTTTTTGTTTTTTTTTTTTTTTGGTACTGGAGATTGAACCCAGGAGCATTCTACCTGTAAGACCTCAGCACTTTTTATTTTTTTTTAATTTTGAAACAGGGTCTCACTAAGTTGCTGAGGCTGGCCTTGAACCTGCAATCCTTCTGTGTCAGCCTCCCAAGTACTAGAATTATAGGCATGTGTCACCATGCCCGACTTGAATCCATGTTTCTAACCACCATCCTATATAACTGTCCCATAATAATAATTGTGATTATTGTTATGTAATATATGCCTATATTTTAAAATTGGAAACTACAGAAGAATCTCATCACTCACAATCACTCACTTATCCTTTTTATTGGAATTTCACCTGTCATGACTCAGAGCTTTTCAGTTGCTAAGGCATATTTTACCTTTTTTTTTTTAACCTCTAGAGATTCTGTGTGCTTAAATTGCCAGCAGATTATGATCAAATCTCCAAAGAAAAATGCCATCAAAAAGCTGTTTACTGACTGCTTTCCATTTTGATCATAAATTTTTTGTTGTTTACTTTTGGGGTTTTTGTCTTTTTTTCCCCTTAGGATGTCTGCTGTCATCTTTATTATAAAAGATTTATAGTGCCCTTTCAAGGTATTCAGTTTAATTTATGGGTCTGGGATTTAGGTGTTGAAAGGCTTTTATTTTTCTAACTTAAATCATTCCTCAGAAAAGCAGTAAGTTTGGGGTGAATTAACACTTCATATTCCTAACAAATCTGCCTCTTTGCTGCTAAACTGAACTTCCCAGGAGCACTCCCCTTGGAGACAGCTAACATATCAGTGACCTAACATGCTACTTACTCCCTGGAGAACATGTGGTTTATTGACTGTGTACTCCCAATATGCTATTAATGATTGCTTTTATGGTCAGTTAATAGAATCATACATTATTATCCAAAACAGAGTTAAACTATGATTTGGTAAGGAAAAGAGAGGGTTACAGGGTTTACCATTAAGTCATCTAATTTTTGAGTTTAGATCATAGTAGTTCAGGCTCCTCATTTTCTAGATGAAGTTAGGGAATGTATACAGGATTTATGGGACCACAGAGACCCCCCCCCCATCCTGATCTCTGGAGGAATGGCCAGAAGACCAGGGAAAAATGCTCAGTGGGTGGTGATACCATATCCTGAAGTCATAAACCAGTTTCATTTTGTGCACCAATGGTCCATCATTCGGAAGAGGCTGTCAGGATCACTTGATTGAGATGGATTTTGCCAGTGGGAAAGAATGCCACAGTCTCTTAGCAATATCTTCCATGGATACTTCTGGGGGGAGTGGCAGCATCCTCTACATAGTTATCATCTCTGTTTCAAAGGATGAGCGTTAGCCAAGAGAATGATAGGAAGAAGTCTGTTCCAGCCAGAGGGGCCAGCATGATTAAATCGAGGCCCAGAGGCAAATGAGGGTGTGAGGGATGGGGGCCGCTACAAGTGGTGGCCTGTTGCTGGGGCAGAAAAAGTAAGCCAGGGGGAATGGGAGAGATGGATGAGCCAAAAGGTTGTTAAGGGGCTGGGGACCAAAGCCTTGGATGTCAAGGTAAGGAACCTGGGCTCTGGCTCTTAGTGAGGAGGGAACCACTGATGATATTTAGTAGAGAACTATCTATACTAGACTGTAAAAGAAGTTTGAGACTGTAAACATGCTGATTTGCAAATGTTTTCAAAACATTCTCTGCCACTTAGCTATAAGCCAATAGTGGAATATATCGATGCCCAATTTGAGGCCTACTTGCAAGAGGAACTGAAGATTAAGCGCTCTCTCTTCAACTACCATGACACAAGGATTCATGCCTGCCTCTACTTCATTGCCCCCACCGGCCATTCACTCAAGTCCCTGGACCTGGTCACCATGAAGAAGCTGGACAGTAAGGTACTGGCTGTTACCCTACTCTCCTTTTGGATCACCTTTACCGAACGCCCCAGTTCTCTGCTTTCGCTGCAATTTGTATTCTGGATTATAGAATCACAGGACTTGGCAGTGTGAAATAAAGGCCTAAAACCTTTTGGATGTTAGGCAACAACAGAACAAAACTTGGCAAAGAAAATGTGTGTGGCTTGTTACAAACTATATTTAATTCTTAAATGGGTGGTAGAAATATAAGTTTGAGGTTTATTTTCTTTAACACCTTTTCCTAATCCCTCTTTAAAAGGGTTGTTTGTTTGTTTGTTTCTGGGGTTTTTTTGGTACTGGGGATTGAACCCAAAGGCATTCTACTTCTGAGCTACACCCCCACCTTTTTTTTTTTTTTAAACAGGATCTTGTTTAGTTGCTGAGTCTTGTTAAGTTGCTGAGGCTGGCCTCAAACCTGTGATCCTCCTGTTTTAGCCTCCCACCACACCTCAAAGATTTTTTTTTTTTTGCGATACCAGGGATTGAACCCAGGGGTGTTTTATCTCCGAGCTACATCCCCGGCCCTATTTTTTATACTTTATTTTGAAACTGGGTCTCATGAAGTTGCGGAGGGCCTCACTAAGTAGTTGAGGCTGGCCGTGAACCCAAACCCTCCGGTCTCCGCCTCCCAAGTACTGGGATTACAAGTGTGCGCCACCACGCCCGGCTGCCTCAAAGATTTTTAAAGGTTAATTTAACCTTTAAATGGCTTTTAAAGATTGAAAGGTTTTTAAACTTTAATTCAAAGTTTAGATAGGAATAAAATTGTTAACTTTTTGCCTGTGTAAGAAGGACAGGCCAGCTTTTTATATTTTAAATCTGAACCTTACACGAGTGTTCACAAGAAATAAAGTCTTAGTTTCAGTTTGGCTCTCATCTTCACAGCATTCAAAGGAAGGGGCTGTTAAGTTTGATAAATTTAGTGGCCTACTTTACAGTTAATTTGATTTTTCTGTTTTGAAATGAATAGAAGACAACACATTCCGAAAGGTGAATGGCAGCAGGAACAGCTGCAGGCCTGAGCCATGGGATTGTCTCCTCTTTTTTTTTTCTTCTTGCAGTACTGGGGATTGAACCCAGGGGCGTCTACATCTGAGCTACACCCCCGGCCCTATTTTTTATTCTTTATTTTGAAACAGGGTCTCACTAATGTCAGGGTGAGCACAATAGCTCTGTGGAGAGTCCTAAGGAGTTCCCCGGCCTGGGAAAGGGAAACTCACCTCAGGGTCCCTGGGGTCCTTGGGTCTGTGAGAAAAAGAATTTTGACACACGCCAGTCAGAGAAAAGACAGAGGTTTAATTCAAGGAAAAGGGAAATACACATTCAGGGAAACGCGGGCCACCTCAAGATGTGAGAGTAGCAGCCCTGAATTCCTTTTTTTTTTTTTGGCGGTACCAAGGATTGAACCCCAGGGGCATTCTGCCTCTGGGCTACACCCCCAGCCCTATTTTAAGTTCTTTATTTTGAAACAGGGTCTCACTAAGTTGCAGAGGGCCTCACTAAGTAACTGAGGCTGGCCGCGAACCCAGATCCTCTGGTGTTAGCCTCCCAAGTACTGGGATTACAAGCGTGCGCCATCACGCCCGGCTAGTAGCCCCGAATTCTTAGTCTCTTTTATATAGGCACTGGAGATGGGGAGGTGGTTGGTTAGAGGTACTGCCTCCTTTCTTTGAAGTTTTTCTGGGGCAAAAGATGTGGATTCCCTCAGGACAGGTCTTCCAAGAGCAGAGACGAGCGGAGATGAAAAGTCTGATGGCCAGCAGTTGGCCAGCTGAGTGTAAGGCTTTTTAACAACAGGTGTGATCTTTTGGAGTTCTGGTGGAAGGTGAAGTTCTTTCTCTTTCAAAACTAATCGCCTCAGGAATTTTAGATGTGGAGCTAGCCCACTGTGTTCTTAAAGATATGGGTCTTGCCTCTTTGGGCATGTCCCAGGCAAGCCTCACAGGGTAAGTTAAGGACTTTAGATTTTTAAAACTGTGTTCTCCTTCCCTTCCCAACTTGTCTCCTTTCTACCTAAAATTTTTATCTCTTCTACCTCAACTAAGTTGCGGAGAGCCTAAGTAGCTGAGGCTGGCCATGAACCTGCGATTCTCCTGTCTCAGCTTCCCAAGTACTGGGATCACAAGCGTGCACCACCACGTCCAGCGGTCCAATTTTTAACACCCTCTTGCATTCAGTGGGAATTCTGATCAGATGATAAAGGCCTTTAGTAGGTTTCATTTGGTATATATAAAAAAAGCTGTGTGTAAGCAACACTGTTCAGAGCTGCACGTGGTGGAACACGCTTATAATCCCAGTACTTGGAGGCTAAGACAGGAGGAGCACAGGTTCGAGGACAGCTTCAGCCAGTAGTGAGACTCTCATCAACCTAGTGAGACCCTGTTTCAAAGTAAAAATAAAATAGGGCTGTGGGTATAGCTCAGAGGTAGAATGTCCCTGGGTTCAATCCCCAGTACCAAAAAACAAACAAACAAAAAACAACAACACTGTTTAAAAGATGTTTTCTCTGCTGGCTGTGGTGGCCCATCCTTGTAATTCTAGTACTTGGGATGCTGAGACAGTAGGATTATAGGTTCAAGACCAGCCTTGGCAACCTAGCAAGACCCTCAGCAACTAAGTGAGACACTGTTTAAAATTAAAAAATAAAATAGGGCTGAGGGTGTAGCTTGGGGTAGAATGCCCCTGGTTTCAATCCCCAGTGCCCCCCCCCCAAAGATGCTTTCTCTCCAGAGGGACTAAAGAGTGAGAGACTGCTCGGATCAGCATGTCCCGAGGCTTCTATCTGGAGCAGCCCACAGAGGACTGGAGAGGCTGAAGCTGAGCCAGGCTCCATGCCTTCTAGTGCATACAGACACGGTGGTTTACAGAAAAATTACTAGTGGCCTGAAGGGATTACTGCAGTGAGAGTCCTCCAGGGAGAATAATTAGATCCTTCCCTGCCCATTGGATTCCAGTTTAGCCCCTGGGAACCGTGCCATTTCCTGGATGGCGTTGAGTCCTGCGCAGGGAGGGCTGCTCCCTCTGCTGTCCTGTCCTTGAAAGCAGGGCAGGTCCCCCTGTTCTCAGGAGCACCTGCTCTCCACAGATATTCTGAAGGAAGCAGAGCCAGGTAGCTTCTTAACGAAGTATATAGACCAAGCCAGGATAATACCCAAGAAACGATTATGTTTAGCAGAGGCAATTTAAATAGGAAAAGAAAAAAAGGACAAAACAAATACAATCAGTACAAACAAACCAAAAAACCCAAACACAAAGCAGGTTAAACTGTCAAAGAACTGAATTACTATAGAGCGGTAGAGCTAGCTAGCATCTGAAAATGGTGTCATCAAAGTTTTGTTTATACCACTGGGTGTGGTGGCACTTGCCTGTAATACCAGTACTTGAGAGGTAGAAACAGGAGGATCACAGGTTCGAGGACAGCCTCAGCAAGTAGTGAGACTCATCAACCTAGCGAGACCTTGTTTCAAAACAAAAAATAAAATAGGGCTGGGAGTGTAACTCGGAGGTAGAATGCCCCTGAGTGTAATCCCCAGTAACACACACACACACACACACACACACACACACATTTTGTTTATACAAGTAAAGGGAAGAGTTAGGCACACACGGTGATTTCGGAAAGGATTTTCTAGCTCCTTCCAATAAGAGAAAAGAGAGCATAGGACTACATTGCTTGGTGTCTACCTACTCTGATCAATTTGGCCAAAAAATTTTATCCATGCTGATATTAGTTGAGTACTAAATTGGTACACAAAATAGCCAGTAAACACAAGAGGGAAGTTTTTGGCTCATCCCTTACTGTCAGCAGCCTTTTCCTCATCTGCAGCTGGAGGAAGCCTGAGCGCGAGAGGCTTAGGAGTGTTTGGAGGAATAGGTTGAAGGAAAGGCCTTCCTATCAGCATGTGGCCTCATTTTGGTTTATCAAGGCTTTCTGATTTGGCCCTCGGGCCTAAGAGACGAAGAAAGGAATGCAGATGTGACCTGAAAACCCTCCGTGCTCCATGGCTGGGTGGAGAGCATAGTCGTACATATCAGATGGCTGAAGCATCGTATTGAACCCTCTGTACACAGATGGCAAGAAGCTTAATCTTAAACCGTGAAGTTAAATAATGTCCTGTGGACAGGGCTGGGGGAAGGAGGGAGAAGAATGTCCCACCTTGGGGTTGGAGCCTGCATTCCACGGGGTTCTTGGCTCTGTGCTGGGCTGTCTGCCATTAACTTCACATTCCTAGTTCTCTCCTGTCTTTGTAACTGAGGCTCAGGAAGTAAGCCTTGCTTTCGGCCCCGGGTCTCATTCTGGCATGAAGGAGTGATTCGATAGAAGCCAATTTTCAAAAGAATCTGCTGGTGTGAGTTTGAAAAATTCAAAAGTAGATGAAAACATTTTTGTTTTGGTTGATACTTAGGTTCTCCTCTCCTGACAATTTTCAGGTGATCTGGAAAGAGAAAGGATGTTATCCTGTAGAGAGTTGATATTCCACTGCCCTAATAAAAACTTTGTTCTTATATTGTTAGGGCATGCAAAAATTTAGCCCCTAAAGAAGGTGGGAGAGGTCCAAAAGGAGTGGTTGGTTATTCAAAGAATAGGCTTCTTTGTTACTGCTATTTGTCACACAATAATAACACTTCCTTTTACTCTGTAAAGAAGAATGAGGTAGTGCAGGAGAGGAAATTACAAGTATGCTTTCAGTGTGGGATGGGAGGAAGTCAGTGTTCTGAGATGGAGCTAAAAGATTATTCCAGGGCTTAATTTTGCATGTAGGTAGGAAGTCTGATTTTCAATGTCAATATTTTTTACAGTGAGGTTTTGCTATTTTTGTTTGCTATGCTGTATTCACGTGTCTATTTTTCTTGGGATTGTGTAAAAACACATTTGTTGGTTTTGCAGGTGAATATCATCCCAATAATTGCAAAAGCTGACACCATTGCCAAGAATGAATTGCACAAATTCAAGAGCAAGATCATGAGTGAACTGGTCAGCAACGGGGTCCAGATATATCAATTCCCCACAGATGAAGAAACGGTGGCGGAGATTAATGCGACGATGAGTGTAAGTTCTCAAGTAAGAAGGGAGCAGATGGCTTTCCCAGGAGCTCTGCTTAGGGGCAGCGTCGCTGAGTGGCTAGAAGCCCGAATTGAGAACCCGAGGCTTCGATTGGAGTCCAGCTCTGTCGCTCCTGCAAATCGAGTAACCAGACCATGCCTGTTTCCTTAGCTGTCAAGTGGAAGTGTTAAACAGGATACTCTCAGATGTCCCTCCCTCTCTAACAGTTATGATTTCTAAGGCGAGGCTTGCCCAGCACCATTTTACCCAAAGCAGTTCAAAGGAAAGAGATCTCTGTTTGCTTCTGCCACTTTTGGCAGAAGTAAGTCTGCCTACCTCAATGTTGCTTCTGTAGTTGACTCCTGCCTTCCCCTCCTTTCTATTTTCCAACTCTTTCCTGAATCGTTAGGTAGACTGTTAATTGAGAGTACAATGTCCACAACACAGAGAGGAACTACTTAGGAGGTAATGACTAAGGCTACTGTGGTTCTGTGTGATTTGATGTAATCCCTCCCGCTGAGCTTCTGTCCTGCCGTTGACCCCCGATTGTCCCCACTACTCCTTTGTGTGTCTTGTCGCAATGACTGTTCATATCTTTCCTTCTTTGGCGAATGCATACTGTGCATAAAACAGCATTCTTTCACACGGTAGATGTTCCATGTTGGTTGTTAGACTTCAGGATAGTAAAGAATCTGGAATCCCTAGAAGAAGCTGGAGCGCAGACCTGTCCTGGGAAACAGGCATGGTGTGTAAAGGGAAAGATGGCATAAGGGAGTTTGACTAATGTCTTCAAAAGAGCCAAAATTACTTAAAAAAAAAAAAGCCAAAACTAGTGGGAAAAGAGCTGCGGTGGGGGTTCGGTCCAGTGTGAAGTAAATGTCTAACTACTAGAGCCATCATGGGAGAAGAAACGCCATAGTGTTGTAGTGAGTTCCCATCATAAGTGGTTGGTGGACAATAACGAGATGCTGGGGAGGGAATTCATACAGGGTTGAACTGGATACTGTGTAAGATCTCTAAAATTAACTGGTTCTGGGTTCCAAGAGCTTTGTGATAATAGTAGCACCTGCTATTTGGGGCATTTTTGGAGCATTTACTGTGCATCAGACACTGTTCAAGGCTTGTGTTTAATCCTCCCAACAGTTCCATGGGTAGGCCCTGTGTTTATTCCTAGCTCACAATAGAGTGAGTGGAGTAGTGGAGGTAGGATTTGAACCTGGGCAGTTTGGTTATGGAGCTGACACTGTAACCCTTGGTACTTAGTTCCCCGTAAGCAGAGCAGTTGCTTGTTTTATAGCACGATCAAAGCTCAGGCCAAGATGCCATGTGTGTGTTCTGCCATCAAACTGCATTTTGGGATGTCAGTGTCAGGTTCAGGAAATATCTTGAGTAAATACCACCTGTTTTCTCTTTGTATTCCTCCCATCCTTTTAAATAATGTTTATGGTTGTGAAATTAAATTTGTATTAAGCGTTCTAGAAAGAAAATGCCCATGAACTTTTGCTCTCTTTATCAAATTCGTAGGACTGAAGATCTTTAACACTGCAAACTGATGCTGCCCTTTATCAAGACTGTTTTTTAGGCTCTGTATTGTAAACAGTTCTTCCTGATGTGATAGCATATGATGTGCAAAGCTGAGGAAGACAGAGTCCACTGGTGGTTGGTTGCTCGTGTTACATCCAATGGAGACGTTTCCTTGGTCTTATGTCAGAATGTTAGCTAGAAAGGACCTTTTGCTCCTCAACTTCAGGAAATAAATTTCAGTTTCAGATTTGGAGTTTGGGAAAGAGAACATGCTTTCCTTCTTTTCCACAGAGTGCGAGGTGAACTAGGAAATTTAAATATCTTGTGCATCACACAAAATACCACTTGGGTAGCCTGAGCTGAGGACTCTGCCAAGCTCTCTGTGGGAGAGGGTTTGGCTTGAAAACATTCCCTTCCTTCTTATTGTGTATGTAGGGGAAGGACACTGGATCAAGAACCCTAAATAATAATTTTCAGAGCAGTTATTTCAAATCTCCTTATTCCTGTATGTAATAGAAGAAAACAGAATTTGTTTCTCCTCCACCCCCAGAATGTAGCCATAACTACCACATAAACCAATGTGAAAGAGCCAGTTGTCTTGGACACCCTCTCTGCTTGAGATAAATCTGGGCACAAGGCTTAAGCCAGTATTCGGGGCTAAAGTGTATTTCTGACTTGAAATTTGTGCAGCGATGTGCTATCTAAAGCATTTCTGTTCAATAGAAACACAATGTGAGCTACACAAATTAAAGTCACATTACAAAAAGCAAAAAGGAAACATGGACTTGATTTTAAGAACTTACTTAATCCAATATATCCAAAATACTATTTTTCAACATGTTATTCAATTTACAAATTATTAATGATATGCACTGGATTAATGGATATACACTGGATTAATGAAATCCATATATATATTTGTGTGTGTGTGTGTGTGTGTGTGTGTGGTACCGGGGATTGAACCCAGGGCATTCTACCTCCGAGCTACACCCTCGGCCCTATTTTTTATACTTTATTTTGAAACTCGGTCTCACGAAGTTGCAGAGGGCCTCACTAAGTAGCTGAGGCTGGCTGCAAACCCGGATCCTCCGGTCTCTGCCTCCCAAGTACTGGGATTACAAGCGTGTGCCACCACGCCCGGCTGAAATCCATGTATATTTTAAAGCGAATGTTCATATCAATTTGGATTTCAAATTTTTGTTGGAAATACTTGATCTGTATTTACATTTTATAAGATTTACAATTAAAAAGCATATTCAAGCTGGGCGTGATGGAGCATGCTTATAATCCTAGTACTTGGGAGGCTGAGACAGGAGGATCACAGGTTTTCAGCCAGCCTCTACAACCTAGTGAGACCCTGTTTCAAAATAAAAGAATAAAATAGGGGTGGGAGTATAGCTCAGAGGAAGAATGCCCCTGGGTTTCATTCCCAGTACCATTACCACAAAAAAAAATTAAAAAGCATATTTAAATGCACAAGTTACTCCTAACATATCTTTAAGTTTTTCAATATGAAATAAGTACCCAAAACATGCTTTTCCTTTAAATTTGCATATACCTTGATAAAGCTCCTTTTTTTTTGAAGATTGATTTAAGTATGAAGCAAAGAGAAATACAGTCCTACCAAACAATAAAGTTATATTTAACAGGAATATATTTTGCATAGCTTTCATTTTAAATTTAAGTGTAAATTAATTAAAAGTAAATAAAATTAAAAGTGAGTTTTTTGGTCCCACAGGCCGTGTTGCAAGTGCTTAGTAGCCACAGATAGTGGCTGCCATGTTGGACAGCACACATCTAAAGCTTACTGTATAGTTGCCATAACTGGTGCAGTTTCCCCTTGAATCTAGCTTTTATTAAATGTTCAGTCTTTGACTGTGGGGGTAGGATGCATGTGCTAGAGAGTCTCCTACCTGTTCTCCATGGCTCTGCCTTTTCTCTTGCCATGAAGTAGATTAGAGAGAGGCTTGCGGAAGCAGAGAGAGTGCACAGGTGGTGGAGAAGCATCCTTGTCGGAGCTGTGGAAGGTAACTGCTCTCTTCTTCCGTTCCTGGCAGGTCCATCTTCCATTTGCAGTGGTTGGCAGCACCGAAGAGGTGAAGATTGGCAACAAGATGGCAAAGGCCAGGCAGTACCCCTGGGGTGTGGTGCAGGGTATGTCCATCAAGGGAAAGGGACTCGTCTATTTAGTGTCCATGGTGCATGGCCACGTTTCTTCCCTCCCTGTATCCTGTAGGGAGAGGTGTTCAGCAGGGGGCAGTGGGAGCAAGTGGTATGGTTTTACTCCTGGCCGTCGTGGGGGTAAGGAAAAAACAAAACAAAAAACAGTAATCAGACAGGTAGACAATGGAGAGAAGTAGCTGCCAAGCCCTAACGGCAATGGGGAAGCCCCTCATGATGTTGGGTTGTGTAGGAAATTCAGTATAAATTTCTAGAAAAGGAAAAACAGTTCTTCCCTAGGAGTTTGAACTTGATGCATCAGCAAAATGTCAGAAAGCTGCAAAAAATTTCTTGCAAAAACAAGGAGGTACTTGTTTTCTCCATCATCACTGGGAAAGTTGTCTTCCAATTAAATGTTATTTCAGTAAGTGTCTGGTAATTTGGAATAATGGTGGCATTTAAAATGTGCCCTGTATAATTCCTGATGGCGTGGAGTGGTAGAAATAGGCCTGGCTTTGGAGCCAGATGATACGGTATTTGAATCTAGACTCTGTGGCCTCTGGGAAGTCAGCTTGCTTATCAAAGCCAGGCTTCTGCATCTGTGAAGCAAGAGTCACACTGCCTCCTTGGCAGGATGATTATGAACGGTAAAGACAAACTTGTACAGCTCCTCCCCCAGTGCTCCGGGTGGAATAGGCACCAGGCAGTCAGCGCTGCTGTCATCAGCATCATGGTCAACGTTGTCAGAAATCTTGTTTTGGTTAGTAATGTAAGGTGATGGACACAAGGCATCTTTGGGTCGCCTTGAGACCTACCTCAGAGATTTCAGAGAGATAGAAACAACATCTTGGATGTGTCATTTCAGATTTTCAGTGCCAGGGTTGCTGACAGTCCTTCCCCCTACCCTTTCCCTGCCTCTTGCAGTGGAGAATGAAAACCATTGTGATTTTGTGAAGCTGCGGGAGATGCTGATCCGCGTGAACATGGAGGACTTGCGAGAACAGACGCACACCCGCCATTATGAACTGTATCGGCGCTGTAAGCTTGAGGAGATGGGGTTCAAGGACACTGACCCCGACAGTAAGCCCTTCAGGTAAGAGAACACCCAGCAGTCAGGTGTCTATCAGATGGTGGCGAGAAGGTGCTTTGGTACACCACAGAAACACGTGTTAGGTTGGGGTACTGTGATGGAATGGCCTTGGGGAGGAAATACTGCATTGCTAGTCGTTGTGATAACCACTTTCTTTGCATTATCTCAAAAACTGATGGAGTGGATGTCATTATTATCACCCACATTATAGAGATGGAACTTAAGGCAATGAAAATGAAAGCAGCCCTGCCCATTGCCCTGCACCTAGTGACGAGGGTGGGGTTTAAGCCCCGCCACAGGCTCCCAAGCCCAGGCTCTTCACCGCTACGTTTGCAGAGTACAGAGCCTGACCTGTGTGCATGTACCAAGGTGTGGCCCCTGATGATTGCCCTATACATTTCTGCCTAGCAGTGTTAACTTTCCAAGGCTCTTAGTTTTGCAAGAGCCCTTGCTAGCTTTCAGCGATCCCGCACAATTCTAACAACAGGAGTAGGAAAGGGACTGACTTTTAGAAAACTGTCTTTTCCCCCATCACTGATGGATGGAGATGCAAAACCTGAAGAGGGGAAATGAATGTAGAAGCAGTGCTCTAGCAAACGCCCAGTGGTGGGGAAAGGGATAGCAGGGTTGGGGTGCCCATGCCCATAACAGGCTTTGAAAATTGTGGACTACCCTGGGTCATCCTAGAAGATGAGACTCCTGGGCCTGGTCGCCACCTCCTGGCAGAGGAGAGGATTGTCCAGACTGAGCCTAAGCAATTTCTTCTTTTTTTCATCCCTCTCTCTCTCTCTATCTTAGTACAGTTTTACTTTATTTTTAAAATACGTTTATTGGTGCATTGTAATTATACGTCGTAATGAGGTATAAAGTGATAGGAATACACATGCACACAGCACTAGGTGTGTTTCCCTCCGGATCCCTCTCCCTCCCTCCCTTTCCCCACACGTCATTGAAATTGGTAATGATAATTTCATATATGTAACATAGCATTATTTAAACTGTTACCTTCATTACATCTCTGTCCCTCCTCCTCCCTCCTCTAAGTCCCCTCCATCACTCCATTGGAGTCTCTACTCCTTTTTTTTTTTTTTTTTGTGGTACTGGGGATTGAACCCAGGGGCATTTTACCTCCGAGCTCCACCTCCAGCCCTATTTTTTATTCTTTATTTTGAAACAGGGTCTCACTAAGTTGCAGAGGGCCTCACTAAGTAGCTGAGGCTGGCCGCGAACCTAGATCCTCCGGTCTCTACCTCCCAAGTACTGGGATTACAAGCGTGTGCCCCCACGCCCGACTTGAGTCTCTACTCCTTTATCTGAGGTCCCTTTTGTTACCCAATTTCTCTCTAGCTTCCACATATGAGAGAAAACATACAACTATTCACTTTCTGAGACTGGCTAATCTCACTTACATAATCTTCTTTAATTCCATCCATTTTCCTGCAGATGACATAGTTTTGTGCTTCTTTATGACTGAGTAAAATTCCATTGTGTATATATACAAGTTTTGTGATCCATTCATCTGTTTATGGACCCGTAGACTTGAATATCAATGGTCTCAACTCCCCAAGTAATTTCTTTCTTTTCTTTTTTCATTTTCTTTTTTCTTTCTTTTTTTTTTTGTGGTGCTGGGGGTTGAACCCAGGAGCATTCTACCTCCATGCTACACCCCCAGACTGATTTTATTTTTTTCATTTGGAAACAGGGTCTCTCTAAGTTGCTGGCTTCAAATGTGTGATCCTCCTGTCTCAGCCTCCCAAGTACTGGGATTACAGGTGTGCACCACCACACCAGACTCCCCAAGCAGTTTCTTAATGGAGATTTGAACTGAGGTGATGTGAGGTTTGCCTGGGCTCCATGCCCCTTCTGATCAGGGGACCACAGTGTCTTCAAAGAAACAGACTCTAATACCTACAAGCCATAGAACTGATGGCTGGCCGTGGAACCCTAAGCAGCCTGTGCACCAGTTCTGTCCCCTGGGTTTGGGCTGCCTTTGGGGAAGAAAGGGATACATTTTCTTGCAGTTGTTTGGAGATAGCTCAGTAAGGCCTGGGCTGGTCCCCTGCTACAATGATACTGTGAAGTTCCATCAACATGTGTTAGAACAAATGAAGATTCCAAAGGGCTTCTAACCAACAAGTTAACTTCTCGCCAAGTTTGCATGTTTAATCATGCCCTGAAGGCTCACGGAACTGACCATCTCTAACCTTATGAAACGGTGCTTTCTGAGGCTATGCGGAGGAGGCCTTTTTGTCTACATAGGCTTAGCTACTTGAACCTTGAAATGCATTTACCAGAATAGTCCCAGAAAATCAAGCCCACTTTCTGATTATTAAACCTGATAAAAATGGCTTTTGTGTCGAAAGGCTACATTTAGTATTTTGTCGTGTTTGTGTTCCAGAATAGGACAAAGGAGCTGCCATAAATTGAATTCATTTGCCCTTGGATTCATTCAAATCTAGATTGTGTTGAAAAGCAGTAGGCCAAGCGTCAGGAGTCTGGGTTCGAGTCTGGGCCCTGTTCCTGCTCACATCCTTCCCCTATCTGGGCCAGATCCTGGGCCAGATCAGATCTACTAATGGGACTTTCTATAGTGGGCCAACTCTGCAGACCATATGGCCTCGTCACAACTGCCCAGGTCTGCTCTTGTCATTTGAAAGCAGCCATAGATCATAATATAAGTGAATGGGCATGGCTGCATTCCAATAATTTTTTTTTATTTTTTTGGTACTGGTGATTGTACCCAGCTCCATTCTACCTCTGAGCTACACCCCTAGGCCTCCACTTCCACTTTTTTTTTTTGAAATGGCGTCTCACTAAGTTACTGAGGGTCTTTCTAAGTTGCTGAGGCTCACCTTGAGCCTGCAATCCTCCTGTCTCAGCCTCCCAAGTAATTGGATTATAGGTGTGTGCCACCTTGTCTGGCCCAGTAAAACTCTATTTATAGAAATAGGAGAGGGGGGCCCAAATCTGGTTCTTGGGCTCGATGTTTTAAATGCCTGGACTAGATCACAGTCTGGAACCTATGAACTGCCTACAAAAGTTAGAATGTGCGACTGAGTTTTTTGTTGTTGTTGTTTTGTTTTGGTACTGAGGATAGAACCCAGGGGCATTCTATCTCTGAGCTACACCCCCAGCTTTTTTTTTTTTTTTTTTTTTTTTTTTTTTTTTTGCAGTACCGGGGAATTGAACCCAGGGGCATTCTACCTCCGGGCTATACCCCCAGCCCTATTTTTTATTCTTTATTTTGAAACAGGGTCTCACTAAGTTGCAGAAGGCCTCACTAAGTAGCTAAGGCTGGCCGCCAACCCAGATCCTCCTGTCTCAGCCTCCCAATTACTGGAATTAAAAGCGTGCACCACCATGCCTAGCTTGTTTTGTTTTTTTGAAAAAGTATCTCACTAAGTTCTTTACACTGACCTTGAACCTGCAATCCTCCTTTTTCAGCCTCCCAAATGGTGACTAAGTTTGTTAGAGATAATTTTCCTTCCACAATGTGAAGAACCATTCAGTACAGCTATGTTCTTTTCAATTATGGATTCTGTGGAAGTTGAAGAGTCTATGATGCTACCTTAGCTCTCTACAACAACCAGGAAGGGCCAGGAGGCCCAAGCCTCCTGCATGGTAGAAAGACCAGCCCTTCTACCATGGCGGCCAGGACTCCTTAGGTTTCTAGGAACCTGGGGATGCTGAGCATTTCCTGCTGGTGCAGGTGGGCAGCCTGCTCTGCTGTCTCTGTTGCTGACATTTTAATTAAGGCATCTCTACACGCTCAGGGCCAATGCCTGTGAGGAGGAGGTGGAGCTTGATAGGCCCAGCAGGGCTTCTGCAAGGCCTGGGGAGCTGCTTGAGTCACCTGTCTTCAAGGGCTTCAGGGTGGTTGGGCAATGACATCGAGTCCTCCTAACTTTTAGAGAGCATGCCCCACCTCATTTTCCCCTACTTCTGGCCTGAAGTTTTCTTTTTGATGATGAAGAGGGAAAATTTATTACCAGGTTGTTACCCTTTGCCCTATTTAAGAAAAAAAAGTAGGGAAATGCAGACCTTCTAAAAATAAATACCTCCTATCCACTTAATTAACTAGGACCAGGTTTTCCATTTAATCTGGAAACTTTCTCCTTGTAGAGAGCCATTCACTCAGACTCAGGCATCCCTCCTGCTATAGAAAAGGTTACTTGGAACTGGAAACTTGGCTTTGAATCACATGTCATGGTAAATAGCAATGTAAAATGAGTTTGATCTCCCTTTCTTGGAAACCACTACTTTAAAAGGGCTCAGCCTTAGCCCCGAGGAATAGTGGGCACCCAGCACTGCCTGTGTACGAGGACCCACTGAGGCGGGGGGGGGTGACCCCGCATAAAGGATGGCAGAATTGAGAACGTAAGCCACTGTTCATTTCAGGAATGTCCCAGAATTTCATCTTCAAAGTCGCCATTCCTGGATGTTCTTGGAAGATTTCCCCCATATGAATTTAGAGTGACCTTGGAGGAGTATAAATGAAAGGCTTAATGACGGTTTTATGTATCATAGAAGATTCCTGTGTGGGTGCTCAGTGAAGCCCATCCTTCCCTTTGTGCACACTGTGTCCTCTGGGTCCACGTGTGTTTCTACCACATGTTTATAAGCAGAGAGTAACTTCTAAGGCCGATTCTACCAGGGACAGCCATGACATGTTCACGTTACACAGTGGGAGTCCACACAAGGAGCAGGGCTGCCCGGTGACAGGAGGGTTCTGTCCCAGAAGCATACCACAGGCAGTAACAATAATGGGGTCTGGTCCTGGGGTTGTCCTCGAATTTGCCTAAATTTAGGGGTCTGTTTTATTGTCTCCAGGCAGAATCCACAGATATTCAGGCACCAGCCTACTCCTTCCTGTGCCATCGCCACCCAACCAGAACAACCATTTCTTCCCGACTCAGGCTCCTCTTCCCCCTACCCCTTTCTGGCTGGCATTTTAGGGTAAATCAGGAAGAAGGGATGTAGGCCCCCAGTGGGGACTGATCATGTCTCCCTTGACCACTCCCTGCTTCTTTTCTCCTGAGACACCATTGTCCTCTGCACAGAGGGCCCAGCCCAGACTGCTGCTTCCTGCTCCTCAAAATACCATCTTCTTCTTGACCATCAGCTGATAGAAAGTGCCCAGTCTTCACCATTCTTTGAGTGATTAAAAAGTTTTCAAGCCTATTTTTTTTTGAGGGGGTGGTGGTGGTACTGAGGATTGAACCCTGGAGCATTCTGCCTCTGAGCTATACCCCCAGCACTATTTTATTTTTTATTTTGAAATAGGATTTAACTGAGTTGGTAAGGCTGGCTGTGAACTTGCAATCCTCCTGTCTCAGCCTCCCAAGTACTGGGATTATAGGCGTGTGCCACCACACCCAGCTCCCGCTCATATTTAAGAGCGTTTAGGCCTCAGTTCACCAGCCGTGTGGGCCAGGAGTAGAGCTCCCATCTGAGCGAGGCAGCCTGGGTTCAATCCAGGCTCTGTCCCTTCTTCATGGCATGACCTGAACAAATCACTAAGTACCCTCATGTCCAAATTTCTCCATTTATAAAATGGGTGGTGGCAGATGCCTGCTTTATTGGGTCGTAAGTTTTAAATGAGTTCTCATGTATAAATGGCTCCATAGAAATTCTGGTAGTGGTGATCACACTCTGGCATGCCTGGCCCTAGATGGTTCTAGGAGATTGGAATAGGGAGAGGATTGAATTATCACAATTAAGGATGAACTAAGTGTCTGTGTTTATTCTCCCTTCCCTTGATTCCACAAACAAAAGCTTCTTCCTCCATGGGCTGCAAAAGAGAACATGAGAAGATCCTCAATTTCAGACCAGCCTAAACTGCTGGGAAACAATTGCAGTTTTCTCACTTAGAAAAGGGTGTTAATGACTGCAGTTAAAAATCAGGTTTGAAGAGCTAAACATCGCAAGTGACATCATTACTTTAGGTACCTGTAAGTTCCTTCTGAACTGGGGTTTAGTGCCTGGAAACATTAAGGTTTCTGTATCTCTGGATAACAGCTCGGTTGGCAGAGGCGCCTGTGGAATATGATTTTGCAGGTGCTGTGGTTGTTCTATATCATTTGTAAGTAACTGAGTAAAGTTTTGATTCCTTGGCTAAGGTTTTAGGGTTCTTTCTCATATGTTGCTGTGATTCTCATTTCCCATGCCAGAGTTCAAAAGCTGGTTCACATCCTAGGATTCAATGATATAATTAACAAGTATCATTTGTTGAGCCCATTTTCCCTGCTCTGGCCCAGGATGTCCGAACTGTGACCAGCCTCATGGCTGAGGCCAGTCTCGCCAATGGTAGAGCTGCTCCTAAGGCTTCCTTTGGGACAGGGGCACTGCCACTTTGGACTGGAACCATCAGTACACAAAACATTTTCCATCATGAGCCAGTGTACGCGTTGCGTGCAGTACACCTACTCTTACTGTTTGCATTGCACCTGGTGTTTTTCCCAGTCTCTTAAGCTTTCTCTCTTAACACATTGGTTAAGATCCTCGATTGGGTTGTGAGCCATAGTTTGAAACTGTATTTTCTGAAACTGGAGCATGAGTTAGGCCGTGGCTGGGACTGGATAACAGAGTTATCTTGGGAGTCCTCAGTATTTGGGGTCATGTTACCCAAGCCACATTTTCTATCTCTGAGTTACTGCAAAAGGTTTCCATGATCAGACATATCTGAGGAGCTCCAAGTTAGTCAAGTTAAACTGGTTCTTTTACTGAAGGGCTTCTCAGAGCATTTAAGATAAGCAAACTTGTTACATGTAATCACCTGGAAGCATTTCAAAGCAATTTTACCTTAGCCAGTCATTCTGAATCTGCATCTCCAGGAGTGGGCTTGGGAATCTGAATTTAGAAAAGCACACTAAGATGCGCCAGGTGGTCCTGATGTGCTGCCAGGCTGGGATCCACGGTGCATTGCCAACCTCCTAATGGGAAAGCACTCACAGCATCTCTCCTTTACTCTCTTGACGCTGGAGACCCTCTCCTGAAACCAGGTGGTGATCTCTGGAACACATGTGGCGCATTGTTTCTATAAAAGGTGTTCCATTGCTTGTTACAATAGAGAGATGCATTCATTATACTGCAATCAACAGAAACTGAGTTTTCTGCAAAATTTTATAGCAGGGACAAGTCATCCTCTGCCTTTGGCAATTCTGACCCAAATAATGGTGAAGAGTTAATTACAAGCTAACAAAGAAAATCAAATTCATGTCTTTATTGTTTTGTAGTTCTGTTATCTACACAATTCTGTATCTCAGTGGCTATAGATCTGTGTGTGTGTGTGTGTGTGTGTGTGTGTGTGTGTGTGTGTGTGTTTCACTGGGGTTAGAATCCAGGGGCGTTCTACCCCTGAGCTACACTCCCAGTCCCATTTTATTTTATTGCAAAACAGGATCTCACTAAGTTGCTGAGGGTCTCACTCAGTTGCTGAGACTGGCCTCGAACCTGTGATCCTCCTGTCTCAGCCTCCCACGTACTTGAATTACAGGCATGCACCACCATGCCTGGCGGCTATAGATCTTAAACATGAAGTCCAAATATGGCTATTAGTGTTAGACAACATTAACATTGTCCAACTTGGAAACTCAAAACATATGACTATCCATAAGCAGACAGCACTGGCAGTATTGAGGACTAGAGAATTTATTTCTCATAAACTAATAAGATGTTAATTATAGAAGTATAAGCATCCTAATGAATACATATTCTAACCCTAGCCTTATTCATCATCAGTTTATTATAGATGTGTGTGTCCACACACATGGGCGCTCTCCTGCTGGAGTATCCAATTTTTTCTGCGGAGTGGACAAATGTGAATATTAGGGGTCTTTGCAGGGTGCCTGGGTCATCCACATTTGCTATCCAGTTTGCAGTTTGCCCTTGGGATGAATTTGGTCCATGGATAAAAGTAGATAATACTGCAGACTTGTGTTACTATACACTATTGTTCTAGGGAAACTGAGAGAGAGATTGCACCTTGCAAAATATCAACAACCGTTTCTTTGTAGTGTGTGTATGGGGTGGAGTGTGCTATCAAAGGTGGTTTCTCTGTTTTGACTTAGAGGTAAAGCTGAGTCATGACATTCAGTGCAAAACATTAGGCTCTAAGTTCCATAGACAGGAAGAGGATAGGGTTTTAAATGAAAGTAAAACTCCCCCCTGCACTATTTCCAATTGGTAATATAACTTGGAAAGAGGCAGTTTTCCTTGCTACCTTTGGAAGTATTCTTGTCTCTAGTTTATTCACTGAGTCTGCTTTTCAGGTTAAGGGCTAGAGGGAGAAGAGTGGACAAAGGGGAATATTTATTAAGCATTGATTATATGTCAACTGCTTAACTCACTCTTCCTGCATCTAATTCTCATAATCACAGCCCTGGGAGGTAAGTGTTATTGTATCCACATCTGATAGTTGGAGGCGTGGAGGGGCTGTGCCTTCCCAAGATCAGTTAGTTGGCGGGGCCAGAATTCACACTCTGCTCTGTGTGATTCCATTGCCTGTTCACCTCACTCCTACACTAGGACACTTCCATCTTCTAAAATTCAAAATCATATCTTCAGCCCAGGTTTTCCCTGGGTGAGTGTATGCAAGATAAAATGTGGCTAATTAGCGATACACCTTTAGTTTTTCATTGTTTATTGACTCATTTCTGGTTCTTGATGCACTTGTCTTTTCAATTGCAACACAAATTTTAAAGTGTCGTTTTATTTGCACTTTAATATGGTAAGCAGAAGCTTTATCTGCTTTTTGGAAGTAGATTAGTAGAAATGATCTGAACCGATTTTCCTTTTTATGCAATTTCATGACCCTGTCCTTGGTTTGTGAATTCTGAATAGTCTTCAGGAGACATATGAAGCAAAAAGGAATGAATTCCTGGGAGAATTACAGAAGAAAGAAGAAGAAATGAGACAAATGTTCGTCATGAGAGTGAAGGAGAAAGAGGCTGAACTTAAAGAGGCAGAGAAAGAGGTAAATGACGTCTCTTTCTTCAAGGGACAGAAGCCTCGGAGAAGTATTTTATTAATGTGTTGCATTTTATAGGATTGCATGCCAGTCCAAGTACTTTCACATTTATTTTATCATGTGCAGCTTAAGTACATCTTAGGTTTCTGGACCTGATCATATGGTCTTTGCAGCTCTGTGTTTCCTCAGTTTATATATCTTGATTCAGGATTCTGGGACTATTTTTATTATCTTAGCATATCAGCCAATATCGTGTATACACACACACACTATGTATGTATGTGAATATATGTGTGTGTGTGTGTGTGTGTGTATTCATTGTGTGTATCTCTTAGGTAAATGTATTTTATGCATGATGCAAAAGGATGAGAAATAAAGAGCACTTTTACCACCATGGTGAATTTTTTGTTAGGATCTTGGATAATTTTAACTTCTTCCGCATGCTTTTTTTTTTTTTTTTTTGTGGTACCGGGGATTGAACCCAGGGGCGTTCTACCTCCGCGCTACACCCCCAGCACTATTTTTTATACTTTATTTTGAAACCGGGTCTCACGAAGTTGCGGAGGGCCTCACTAAGTAGAGAAAGAGAGAGAGAGAGAGAGCTGAGGCTGGCCGCGAACCCGTATCCTCTGGTCTCCGCCTGCCAAAGTACTGGGATTACAAGCGTGCACCACCATGCCCGGCACTTCCGCATGCTTTTTAAAAATGAAAATGTATCTTATTATCAGAGAGAGTGTTCAAGGAATTTTAAGCTCCAAGGAGCTCAAGCGAAAAGGCAGCCTGGGACTGGGAGGGGTGCGCCCTAGCATCTTAGCCCAGCTCCACCAGTAAGCCACACAAACAGCACCTTACTCCTGTACTTAAAGCAAATGCAGCCACATGATGCATATTTTGTTTGAACAGATCCGCGGACCTTCAGTAGGATTTTCATTCCTTTCATTGAACCCTTCCTCCCCTTTTTCTCTCCAGCTACACGAGAAGTTTGACCTCCTAAAGAGGACACACCAAGAAGAGAAGAAGAAAGTGGAAGACAAGAAGAAGGAGCTTGAGGAGGAGGTGAACAACTTCCAGAAGAAGAAGGCAGCAGCTCAGCTCCTGCAGTCCCAGGCACAGCAGTCTGGGGCCCAGCAAACCAAGAAGGACAAGGATAAGAAAAAGTAAGCAGGTGTCACCCCATCTCCTGGGGACCTCTAACCATTTATTCCTCTTGCATGTCTACTTTCCCATTTACAGACTGAAAACTGGTCTGTTACCAGAAAAATAAAAGCAAGTATTTTCTCTACAGTGCAGGGAAGACGATAAAGGTTTTAAAAGTATTTTTAAAGGGTACACAAGGATTAGTTTATAAAACTTGGCCACGTTGATCAAGCAATCAGGACTGGAGTAACCTGTCATCTCCTGTAGCATCTTCTGCACCGAGACTAGGATTCTCAGAGAAGACAGGTTCATTTCTTTTCAGTACCTCTGAAGACAATTCTCATGACTCTTTTGGTAAAGAGCATCCTAAAACCATGATTGTTAAAATTGTTTTCCTACTCTGTGTTGTAAGGTGTGGAAGCCAGTCCTTGAGAATCTTGTTCCCAAACATAAACGTGTGGAAGAGCTGCTAGTGAGTTTTCTAAATTCAACAAGATGGTGAATTTTCTTATTGTGAAATGTGATCAAAATGCCCATCCAGTTAACTCACCCCTACCAACGTCCAAGCCACACCTGCATCCACACACAAAGCATTTTTAAATATGGCCTTGATGTAATGTGCCAAAGGGTCAGGTTCTGCTCTTGAGTTGACCCCTTCCTATGACACTCCAGTAGCTGGTGTCTGCACCCAGGGGGAGACTTGAGCTTCCTTGAAATTCTCCTATGATTTGAAGCTCTTCTTAGAATCACCTTAAAGACTACAGAGTGCAGGTGTGTGACAGTCACTCTGGGGTTGACAGTAAGTACATGATAAGGAGACCTCTGAAGACAATCCCTGTGGTGGCCCAAGAACAGATGCTGCCTTCCTTTGTCTACTTAATCTGCCGTACTCTTAATGCGGCTATAAAGCAACTTGGAGCTAGTTTCAGGATTCTTGCTCTTCATTCTTAGATGCCAGGTTTCTAGGGAAAAAGCAGACAACTAAGTAAACAACAAAAAAATTGGTACTGGAGCAGGAAAAGAGTTACTCTTTGAAAATATAGCACATAGGATTGAGTCTGCATAATCCCACTTGAGGCTGTCACAGGGAAAGCCAGCAGTCACCTGCTTAGTCTTGGTTGACGTGAGCAGACTCACCATCCCTAAGGAACCTTAAGATGCCGCCCGCAGTGATGATCACAATGCACTGCTGTGGTGACACGCTGGGAGAATACTAAGTCAGGCTGTACACACGCCGACTCTCCGAGCTCCGAGGTTGTAGGAAATGTGTCAAGAGAGCAAAAGAGCGGGCAGCTTTTCTAGTAACAGAAGTAATTGGTGTAGGTGAGGTGTGATTTTAACTGGGGTTGGTGCAGACCCAAGTGAACAAAGGAGTTCAAGGGTCCCAAATTCGGTTATACTGGATTAATTCTGAGAATTCGTTGCCTAGATTATAATCCAGTTCAAGAAGATGCTTTGTCGCTATGCGCCACACAGAGATTCAGGATGACAAATGAAAGCCGTTTGGCATTGTATCCTTGATCCAACCTAACCCAAGCGCAAAAAAAAAAATAGGTTGTGTGTGTGTGTGTGTGTGTGTGTGTGTGTGTGTGTGTATTGTACATGTACGTCTATAAGTGTGAATGAAAGAGAAAAAGCTGCTGATTCAGTTTAGGAAAGCCAAAGTCTAGGTTTTCTTACCCTGAAGCACTAAAGTGTGTAAAGGTACAAGTTTTAAAACGAAAAAATGTTTATAAAAGACCAGCAGTGTTAAAAGAATATTTCATGTATACTGGATGTGCCTTTAAGCAATAAAAATCCCAAGAGCTGATCAGTATTGTGCCTCCATTAAAGAATAAGAAATCTGGCTGGGCGTGGTGGCGCACGCTTGTAATCCCAGTACTTGGGAGGCTGAGACAGGAGGATTGCAGGTTCGCGGCCAGCCTCAGCTACTTAGTGAGGCCCTCCGCAACGTAGTGAGACCCTGTTTCAAAATAAAGAATAAAAATAGGGCTGGGGTGTAGCTTGGAGGTAGAATGCCCTTGGGTTCAATCCCCAGTACCGCAAAAAAAAAAAAAAAAAAAAAAGGAAGAAGAAGAAGTCTATTTAGTCATAAAGTTCCCAGCGTAGGAGGTTTTTCCTGGCTCCTTTCCATTTGTTTGGTTATCTGCTTCCCATCCTGGGCCTTACCAATGTATAGTGCTTTTATAGTTTACATGAAGTCTGTGTGAATTCCATTTTAGCTTTATTTATATATTCTTGTTTATCATTAATGGCGTTAGACTTGGCTCACAATAGTCACCAGGTTCTGCGCTTGACAGTGGCACATATTTTTTTGTGTCGCTTCTAGTTTCTTACCCTTTTCCTGGGTAAGTATAGTGAGAGCGATGGCCAGTTGGAAGCTTGAAGTGCAAAAGTGACAACAACAACAAGAAAAAAATCCCACACAACCACCCCTCTTATTGCCAGTGGCCATGGAGGGCTTTTGGTTGAGAGGACCACAGAAAGACAGTAACCAGGGCAACCCAAGCAACACCTTGAACAGAAAGAGTAAGCCTTTTCCTCCTAGCGGAGCAGGAGCAGGTGTGAGAGTTGCCACACACAACTCTGAGGAGCTGGCTTTATTTAAGGCAGGAAATTTACAAAGCGATGCTTATTTATTTACCTGCTATGCTTCCACCTCCAAGCTTAACTTAGTTTTAATAGTTTTAAATTCTCTCTTTCTATTCTAATGACATGCTCCTTTTTTTAACATAGGTAAGGCTTTATACTTCTTGACCTGTAGTGGCATGAGAGTACATAACATTTCCTAAGATTACAGACAAAGTAGAACTAGCCCTGGCACTGCCATTAGCTGGACCCCACCTCCTGCCATCTCTGGCCACCAAGTCACTTTCCTTGTTTGCGGCTGCACCACAGTGGTGGGACTGCCCAGGGGTAAGTTGTTCCATGGACAGTGGTCACCTCTCCTAGAGAAAGTGGTTTGCACAGTTACCAGCAGGCATTTGCTGGTTAAGATGCATCTGTCCCCAAAGAAAGCTTTCAAATTCATCATTTTAAAACCGGCATGTAAAACCAGTTTACACAACCATCTACTCACCTTTTAAAAAATATACATGTATATATTTTGATTTTTGCTAAGGAATAAAATTGCATGTTTTGGATTTGCCTAAAATTAGACATGGATCTCAGGTTTGGCATTGCTTTGTACCTAAAAGAGGGGGGAAGCTCCTGGCATTGCTCTAGCTGTATCCATAGAATGATTGTTCTTTTTTTTTCCTTCCCAGCTAGATTAGTAGCATGTCTTCCATCCACTATATTCCAATCCCCAAGCTACTTTAGACCTTTTCAAGTTGTTTGTACAAAGACATTTATTGTATATTTATTCTCTGACTCCTTCAGCAGCTCAGAAGTGGAAGATGAAGCTCCTGTTCAGTATCAGTGTGTGATACCCACATCTAATAGATAATGGTTTTATGTTACTTGAGAAAAAAAAAAAAACAAACAGCAAATCCTTCCACTGGAATATGTAGTGGTTTCAAGAAGTCACTTGTAAATTCTAAATTACATGCAAATGAACACTAACCACATGTTCTTTAATTCAGTATTAAAATTTTGCTTTTGCTTGTCATGTAGAATAGCCTACTCAAATTTTTGGTTTTTAATTTCTGTCAATTCCATAATCATTGCATGAGCATTCACCATCACCGAATGCTGGTGTTGGCGCTCCTAATTTTCCTTTCTTTTTTTATTTATTATTATTTCTAACTTTTTTGTTTTGTTTTTAACTTGCAGTGCAAGCTTCACATAAAGCCTGGCAAGCCAAGGATGTTCCCGCATTCACCTGCTTTTGCAGTAATAGTGTATCTCTGCCATCTGTGTCCTTTTGTTTTATTTTATTGTTTTACCCTTCCCCCCAAACACCAATAACTCTTAACTCATTTTGCTGAATGTTGTCGGGTGGTGGAAAACGATAGAACAAGGGAATAACAGCAAAAGCGCTGAGCAGCTGGACTTTGTTTCTGGAAAGTAAATGATTTGCCTTTTATGCCTGTCCCGAATGGCAGCAGAAGCATGCCTGTTACTTGTATGTCGCTTTGGACCGCGGAAAGTGGGGTTAAATGCTACCTGTACGTCTGACGTGAAAACTTCTCACCGCCTCAGCAGCTCAACTAAAACCCTGAGTAGCCATGACAGCAACTTGCCTTTTCTGGGTTATTCATCTCCATGACTGCACAGTCCCTGAATTCACTGTCTCTTCTCCACACGTGCCCCCAGCTAGGGTAGATTTGTTTGTAGGCAGAACGGTGGGTAAGCGCCATAGCTGACTTTCACACTTGGATGAATTTGTCATTTTAATTGCTAACGTTATTTGGCTGGAGCATGTGGTATGTTCAGACCGTCTCTTCCTAGGAGTTGCATCTGAACATCCACCTCTTGAAGCCTGGCCACGTTGGCATGGGTTGGTGTCAGAAAATGATCACATTCACTTTTCATCCTCCCACAGACCCAGATCTCAAAGGTCGGGTCATATGCCATTGCTTAGTGGAAGGATCTTCCACTAAAGGACCGTGGGCTTCCCATAGCCTACCTAACGCTTACAGTAAGGAATCGTTCATTCACGCACCTACGCTTGCTCTCAGCAGGCTAAGGAGCGGGACCTCATGACTGATTCCACGGTATTGGTACTTCCAATAAAAGTTTTCACTAATCACAAGAGAAAATTGCCACATGTACTTCAAATAGAAACATTGCTATGAATGATAGCATTTGCAGCACAAATTTGAGAGGCCCTTATCAATTTAAGGTAAAAACGGGAAGGAATGCAACACAACCCATGAGTCAAGACAGTAGAAATTCAACTTCGCTTCCAGCATCTTTGCTGGCATTTCAAATCCTGTTGTCTTGAAGGACTTTTCCTCACCGGTCCCCTCACTGTGACGAACTCCACATGGTCTTTATGTCTCAGGCCCTCCACCTCATTCAGGGTTAGGACTAACTCATAGACCAGGACATATGCCACTTGCCTAATTTGTACAGAGAAGGGCATATTTAATCTGTTTTCTGGAGTGTCCTTTCTGATCCTTCTCCTTTCATCTGCTTACCCCACCCCTACTCCCACCGCCACCAAAATCCTCCCAGCTCTCTCTCTCTACTGTTTATTACTTGATTACTTGAGAGGATAACATTTCTCATGAGCCCCGTACTTCACCTTTGAGTTTTCCCTCTGACCATCACTAGTTTTGTGTTAAATAGACAGGATAGAATACAATACACATCCCCCTCCCCAACACACACACTTTTAAAAAAAATAAGTTTCTATCTGATTCCAACAAAGATCTTTGGTTTTTTGGGGTTTCTCTCCTTTGAACCCAGACATACTGAGGGGGGAAGAGGGATGGTTTCCATGAACTCTGATCTAGGCTCACTTAGGCAAAGTAAGGGAAAGAGTTTTACTGCAGCGCAAACTAAGCTGGGTAGACACTGCAAACTAGAAGCACTGTCTGCAAACTCGAAGCAATGTCCAAACTAGAGGTAGTTGTGGTCTTTACAGGCCAAGGAGCTACCAGACCAGCATTTTTGCCTTTGCTTTTGTTTTTTGGTAATAATTCTAGTCTGCAGCTAGCAGTCAAGGACTAGGCAGCATGCTGACTCTAACCTCGGGCTGCGTTTGCTCCTGCGCTGGGCACATACCAAAGCTTGGACATTTGTGTTGTCTGCTTGTTCTGACCACTGCTTGTGTGAGCATTTTTGTGCCTCATAACAGAAGGTACACTTTCAAATTCTATTTCTTGCATCCCTAAAAGCTTTTAAAAATGAGCCTAGCACGAAAAGCATCCTGCTGACTTTTTGATTCCAAAATTATTGATTGATTGATTGGATTGGGGTTTTTTTGCATTAAATTTTTCACAGCAAAATAAATTGTATGGAGAGTCAGGGAATAAAATGTCAAAAGGAACATAGAGAAGCTTTTTCTAAAAAATGTGTTGCTTCTGAATCTCTTCCTACCACTGCTCTCCAGCCCTGTTTAGTTTGTTATTGCTGCTCTTTTTTCTTTCTGTATCTATGCCTTTTTTCACAGTAGTCCTTGGCTCTGCACGGAATAAATGATACCCTCAAATCTAATTGGATGTGCTTTCGCCTTTGCATGTAAGTACAGTAGTAAGAACCCTTTGAGATCTTTCTGTTTAAAATTAGAGAAAACAAATGGGATGGATTTTTTTCTTCCTTTTGAAGGGGGTAGGGAGATAATGATTTGAGTAGCTTTTGTTTTTTTAAAAAAAAAAGCTGACTCTAAAGTGACCACATCTGTATTTTTTTTCCACAATGTATATTTTCAGTTTCTCCTTTATCTCCGTGTGAAGTCAGAAATGCCAATCCCAGTCTGTGTCCTACACAGCGTGACGGGCATTATTCGATATTACAGAGGGTCCTTCATTCTCACAATGTCAATTAAGCTAGAATGAGAAACTACCACCTTCCACTGGAGAAAAGCAAGAAGAAAAAAACTTTTATGCCAGGCTGCCTTTATGATCTCTTAAATTCTCAGTCTTAGTTTAATGGCCTTTCCCTGGTGCTAACTGTGACAGTGGTCAATTTTTTGAATTTTTTTTGCCAGATAGCACTGGCTGTCCTCCACCCATGTCTTCAGTTCAAACATAATAACCATCTTTTTGCTTCTTCTGGACTGTACAGACCTATAACAGTTGTGTGCGCTGTAGGATGTGACAGAAAAACATGTATGAGGAGTTATTGGCAATTCAGGGACTATGTTTTTCCAGCTTAGGCTGTGTATCACTTGATCAAGGTTTCATCCAAAAGGGCATCTCTCAACCAGGGGAGCTGTTTCATATAATGCTGGGTGAGGGTTTGTTGTTATCTTTCTTCCCTGCTTTATAATTCACCAGCAATAACGCTTATTCTCCATATATTGTGCACCTCAAATGAGTACACCAGGTTTCCTCACTTTCTTGACATATCCATAAGTGTTTCGCATACAGACTGTTGAGTCAGGTTTCCAGCTGTTCCTGGCCCACGTCCTCCTGTCTCTGTGTGGTCCTACCAGAACTGTCCATTCAGATCCCTTGGCTTTGCCACTTGCAAGTGTCTGGAATTGTCGAGTCTCCGCTTGCAAAAGTCCTGGTTCCACTGGCAGGACATGTATGTGATGACTCTTTAGTGGGACTTATGACCTACAAAGTCTAGTTTGTATGTAGGTATGAAGGGAATTTTTAAAAATAAATTGAAAATTAAGCTGTGAACAGCATTAGAACTTTGTCTATTTCTCAATTTTAAAATATGCTGATATGCCTTAAACTGTAGTTGTAGATCCTTGTCATTTTGCTGTTTGAAAATAACCGATGTGTTTTCTAAAACTTGTGTAATCAATATCCAGTGTTAATGCAGAATTGTCATATATGTAAGCTGCATGTTAGACACTTGTCTTTTTTAAGAACTAAAAGCATTGTATTATTGTGAAGCATCGTTTTTTTTTTCAAGTATGAAAGTAATCGCTCAGCAACCTGCTGCGTAATGTGGTGTTTGTTAAGGTAGGAGAGTGGTGAACAGGTAATCTATGCATATATCACTAGTGCCAAGACATAAAGCGAGGGAAAATATATTTTTACCCAAACGTTGTTTTGTGTGCCCTTTTGTGAGTTCTTTTAAGTCACTGCTTGGTATACATCTGTACATACACGTGTGATTATATTGGATAAAGAACTAGGGGTGGCCGTGTCTCGTGCTTTCTCGCCTCGTGTGGTGGACCGTGAACACTGCCATGTGGGCAGCTCCAGCTGCTCCTCGACACTTGCCACGTGATGTCCTGTAGCTCACATACCGTCTCCACCACCTTCCCTCACTCCTGCCCCTGGCTGCCCTGCAGATCCTCATGCCCAGCAGAGGTGTCCTCCTCCTCCTAGCCTGTGGCCCCGCTGTCGCTGCACCGCCAGCTGTGTTCAGTGGCCTCATCCCTCTAACCGACACACCGCTGTTCTTCCACAGCTTGTAGAGAAGCGCTTTTTTTTTAAATAAGGCTTTAAGAACCAAATTTGAATCTGAACCTTTCTTTTTTCTCTTCTGTAGCTTCTTCTTTATGTAACCATCCTGTTGACAAGCCCTACTCTCTCCTAATGGACATTGAGCATTAGAAGAGCAGGAGCTGTCTGTTCACACGTGTTGGGGAAGAGTTACCTCATTTCCACCATCGCCTCCCGTTCTTTTAAAGTCTGGGTCAAATATTGCACTGCTGTTTGTATTTGTCAATGTTTGTTTACAAACTACTGCCCACAGTGGCTATTGAAGTGACTTCACTACCAAAAAATAGCAATGGTTAATAATATTAATTACAAGGAAAAAGGAAATTGAGTGAAACAGAGAACTTGGGCCCAGACCCAAGGTCTTGTGCTGGAATCCTCTTGCTTAGCTGTCATGTTCTTGAAGCTGCTGATCCGAGAACTCATGGACCCTAAGCTGAGGTGGCCACCACCTCCGGGGCCAACTTGATCTCATGGTAACTCCCGACCTCTTTGTCCCATGAGCAACATTACGAACAACCCCATCAGGATCCTCAGCCACCATCAGGTCATAAGATCGGGCAACATGTTCCTTCCGTCTGTTAGTTTTGTGGGTTTGTGGGTTGTTTTGGTGTTTGGGATTATTATTTTTTTAAACATTTGATATTGCATGAACAGAGATGGCTGCTATTTTTTCCTTTGGAGTGTCCTATTGATACGATGTTTTTATTTTTCAGCTGACCATCTGCCTCTTGAGAGAGAGAAGTGGGCATCCTTCCTTTAAATTCAGGAATCATTGTTATTTTATTTGACTCTTTCTGTTACCTGCATCCCTTATATAAGTTGTTTGGGGACTGGGATTCTGCTTTGGGAAAAAAAGAAAAAAAATTCAGTTAGTAAGTTCTGTTTTTTGTATTGGTTATTCAAACTTTTAGAATCAAAAATATACTAGTTTTAAGCTCACGTTAAGGGAACTATAAGTGAAGTCACAAAATTCTGTTTACTATGCTCTCCTTATCTTAGATGCAACTTCAAAAGAAAATCCCTTTTTGTTACTAGGGTTTTGATCTACAAGTCTTAATCATGCTTAAAATGTGCCAGTGTTGGGTAGATGACTTTTCTGCCTCTGGGGCTCAATTGATGTTTAAAGATAGCTTCAAATAACTCTCTGGCCCATCCCTGCCTTGTTATTTGTTGTGAAGCTCTGCTTTACCTGTGTCCACGGTTTTTTATCAGGACTGTGTGTCCAGGACCATGGGAAATGAACCCCGTCCCCCCTCCCAGATGACAGCATCGTTAGCAATGGCTCTGATTGACATTGTCCTCTCAGAGTCACCCAAAGAGGCTTTCTCCACAATGTCTGCAGAAAAACCTGCTGGGTGTCAAAGCATTCTGAATGGATCCCTTAAAATATACCCATATCCAAACACACACACTTCTGCCAGTTGAGGGAGTCTGTGGTTTCCAATGCTGACTTATTTGTTATGAGTCAGATTCAGGGCTAGATTACTTAAATAAGTCTCTTCTTGGGCATTTGCATAGTCAAGGGACAATTTTCAAATTCATATCTACTGTAGAGCATAGTCATGCACTTCAAGTTACCTTCTAAGTTGATTACTTATCTATAGCTTTGCTCGTTTGCATCTTCATTTTTCAGCCTTACAGTAGGTAGATCACAAAAATCCTCTTGGTGACAAGGGTGGCATTTGGTCAAGATCCTTAGGAGTGGTCCCCTCTGCATAAGAAAGGTCGCCTGTGCTGCCACTGGGCAGTGAAATGATGAAACAACAGTCACTGCTGCTTTGATTCCTGGAAAGAGGTTACTGAGAGCAACTGGATGAGCATGCTGGAAGCAGCTTTCCCTCCTAGGAAGAAGCCGTTACAGCCGGGTGCAGTGTGCACACCGTAATCCTGGTACTTGGGAGGCTGAGACAGGAGGATCACAGCATCGAGAACAGCCTCAGCAACTTAGTGAGATTCTGTTTCAAAACAACAACAAAAATAAAAAGGGGCTGCGGGTATGGCTCAGAGGCAGAATAATGGGTTCAGTCCCCAGTACCAAAAAGAAAAAAAAGAATCTGTTACTAGATATAAGTCAGATTCATGTGAGCCATTAAATGATCAAACCATGAGTCAAGAGCCCTGCCCATTCACACTACACTACAATCTGTAAAGGTAGAATTCTACTGAGCTGACCAGTGGCAGGGTAGGGGATACCAACTCTTTAATGACAGAATATGACATGTTGGCAGTCTCATAAGTTAAACATGTAGGTCTCAGTGAAACTGCTTAATCACTCTGTGTACTTGGCTTCATTTTAAAGCTCCTTACTTTTAACATTGTAGTATCAGCTTCATACTACCACTTATTTTTAAAATATTCTGCATCAGGTTGTAAGGATATTTCTTGAGCAATATTTAAAAGTTAAATTAGGTAGTTATTTTTTCTAAGTAGAGAAATGTGTGGTCTGATGTTGGTATTCCCGTTTCTGCCTCAGCTCCCAGGTTAGAGGAAGAGTCATCTCCATGGGAATAGAGGTTGTGCTAAGTATCAGCCTCCACTCAGTATCCTCAGCGCTGGTCGGGGATGCCGCTGGCCAAGTTCTTGCCTTCCCTCTCTCTCTCCTTAGACTGTCATTAGTTTGGCATTTGACCGCAGCTGGTTCCTTTTCTCAAGTGTTGACAAAACTGGTAGATTCTCAAGGTCTCCTGGCTAACCAACTAAGGGATGAGAAACCATCCTAGGGACAATTATTGGCAATAATAAAAATTATTGGCTTATCTCAAGGTAGACTGTGGAAAGGAAAAGCAGGGAGAACTGAGCCATCAGAACCTATTTCCATGGGTGACGGCCCTCTAGGCGTTCTACTTGAGATTAGCATAGCACGTGTATAAAGGAGAGGTCTGACCTTGGAGTCAGTTGGTTTTAAAATCAACAGTACTAGCTGGGTACGGTGGCACACGCCTGTAATCCCAGGGGAGGGCAAGACAGAGGATCACAGGTTTGAGGCCAGCTTCAGCAACAGTCTCGGCAATTTAGCAAGACTGTTTCAAAATAAAAAGGGCTGGGAGTATATATAGCTCAGAGGTAGAATGCGCCTGGGTTCAATTCTAAGTACCAAAAATAAATAGATAAAATCAACAGTACTTATATGAAACTTTCTTCTTAGTTATGTTTTTTGTCTACCATGGGCCACAGATTATGGGTAAACAGCTTGGGATGTCTGAGAAACTATGTATATAATTTCCACTGTATTTAGAAGAACTTTCTACCTAAAACCTCTTGCTTTGCAGATGATTTACCATCTTCCCCCCTGGAGACTGAGAGGGCACTGGGGCTTACTTCCAAGATCCTTGCACTTGAATCCTTATGACCCTGGTATCTAGTCCTGTGACTGATGACCGGACTGAATGTGTTAATTTGAGAAGCCTAATTGTGAGCGTAGGTGTTCAGGCGCCCCCTTTCTATCCTTGCCACTCCTGACTAGTGGGTGACTATATAGCTCTATATAAATGCCATCCACTGGTTGTCAGCCAAACAACATGTGAGGCACAAAAGATTCTACATCTGCCTCGAATCATTTGCAGTGCCGTAGGTTGAATGGCCTTTCAGTCAAATTTTCAAAATGGGTCATGGTCTCCCCTTCCCCCTCCACTGCCTTAACTATTGTGTAACAAAGGTCAACAGTTCTGGCATTTGATCTATTGGGGTTATACTTTCAGAGTCAAGAAAAGGAGTTCTCATTTCATCCCTAACTCAGAGACTTAGGAACTACTTATTATACCTTTCAAGTGAAGAGTAATCAAGAGATGGCACAATGGGGAGTCGTCTCTGTCCTACACCTGGGTCTTAACAGTAGTGTATCATAAGAACCACTAACTTCATTGCTACAGGGAGAAAGCTTTTAGCTTAATTCTTTGATGCTTGCTGTGCTTAATGTATACACTTAATCCTTTCTGTCCTAATGATTGGTTGAATCCAACTCAAACCAAACGAAAAGCAGCAAGGTGCTGGGACCTGGCCATTTCCACGCCCTCTCAATGGTATTTCTAGGCTACTTTGAGGGACTGTACAAACCCACTAATTAATATGCTTAATTTGTAAAACTGGTTCTGTTTTTTTTTTTCTTTTCTCCTGGTCCAAGACTTAAGATTCAGCCATCATCTGCTCCTTTCCTTGGCTGATCTTAAGTTCCCTGTCTCATGTGCACTGGCCACCTGAAGCTTAGTGATATGAAATTGTAACTACAAAAGATGTTGATGTAGAGCTGGGTGTGGTGGTGCACGCCTGTAATCCTAGTATTTGGGAGGCTAAGACAGGAGGGTCGCAGGTTCACAGCCAGCCTTGGCAACTTAGACCCTGTTCAAAAGAGATGGGGGTGTAGCTCAGGTAGAATGTTCCTGGTTCAATCCCCAGTACAACAACAACAACAACAACAACAACTAATAATGTTATAAAGAGAATGCCCCTGGGTTCAATACACACACACACACACACACACACACATACACACACACACACACACACACACACAATGTTGATATAATGGGGCTTAGCTCATTACCTTGTAGTAAGCCCAAACAATTGGATTTCTCCCAGAAACTTAAAAGGGTGCTTTATTTTTTCCTGGAAGCACCATCTAGTGGCCAAAGCTCAAAGCATTATCTAATGAGTATAGGAGACATTCTTTTTTTGGGGCGGGGGGTACTGCAGATTGAACCCAGGAGCATTCTACTTCCGAACTATACCCTAGCCCTATTTTTTTTTTTTTTTTTGGTGCGGTACCGGGGATTGAACCCAGAGGCTTTCTACCTCCAAGCTACATCCCTGGCCCTATTTTTTATACTTTATTTTGAAACCGGGTCTCACGAAGTTGCGGAGGGCCTCACTAAGTAGCTGAGGGTGGCCGCGAACCCAGATGCTCCGGTCTCCGCCTCCCAAGTACTGGGATTACAAGCATGTGCCACCATGTCTGGCACCCTAGCCCTATTTTATTCCTTATTTTGAAACAGGGTCTCACTAAGTTACAGAGGGCCTCACAAGTTGCTGGGGCTGGCTGTGAACCTGTGATCCTCCTGTCTCAGCCTCCCAAGTACTGGGATTATAAGCGTGCACCACCAACCCTGGCTGGAGACATTCTTTTAACATGGTTTAAAGGCTAATATCAAGAATTTGGGCAGCTTTAGACAAAATTTCATGATGTCAAGTAGGAAGGGTAAAGGTTTGAGGTGAGATGGAAGTTGAACCCCATTCAGAATTCTTAGCCATGTGGCATTGGACAACTCTCCAACCCTCAATTTGCTGATATAAACTGGGAATGCTTTGCTCTCAAGGACAATGGTGAGAATGTCAGGCACACCATCTTCCCTTTCCAGTTGAGAATGTACAGACTACCCTAAAGGGAAGACTCGCTCTCCACCATGTTGGCTGAGCATCAAGAGCTTGGCCACATTTTCTTCTCAAGGGAAAGACCACCATGCTGTTTTGGGCAGTAAAATTTAAGCACAGCTTGGCTTCTTGCTTCAGGAACTCATGAGTAAATTGGGAAGCTTGACAATCCAGGTATATAAAGAGTACTCTGACATTCAAAATAAATACTTCTTCAGCCTGAGTTACGTAGTGAGGCCCTCCGCAACTTAGTGAGACCCTGTTTCAAAAAAAGAATAAAAAATAGGGCTGGGGCATAGTTTGGAGGTAGAATGCCCTTGGGTTCAATCCCCAGTACCGCCAAAAAAAAAAAAAAAAAAAACTGCTTGAGTGGGCAGACACCAATACCTCAATTCCCTCAACAGTAGGAATCCTAGGCTGATTCTCACAAGTTTAGCTGGGTGATGAGCTATCTTCTTCCTATAGAGGCAAGGATAGTGTCAGGCCTTTTTTTTTTTTTTGGCATGGGGGGTTACTGGAGATGGAGCCCAGGGGTTACTCTACCACTGAGCCCTATCCTCAGCCCTTTTTCTTTATTTATTTTGTGGTACTGGGGATTGAACACAGGGGCACTCTACCATCAAGCTACATCCCAGTCCTTTGAGACAGGGTCTTGCTAAATTGCCCAGGCTGGCCTCAAACTTGTGATCTTCCTGCGTCAGCCTCTCAAATTGCTGGGATTACAGGCATGTGGCCACTGTGACCTGTTGTCAGGAACATTTCTGGCAAATCAGTTATATCTTTCTTTGGTGTTTGGGAGCACTCATTCCCAGCTCTCCCTACCCCCCTCCACATGAAGACAGTCATCTATGGGGAAAACATTTAGTTTTCCATACTATCAACTTCCTATCAGTCTTTCAGAAAATAGTTTCTCCTAGTCTCTTCAAGAATTGGAGTTTATTCCCCTTCCTTTCCAAAGGTTTCCTGGACTGATGGTCTTTTAGCCACCAGGAGGCACTAGACAACTGATCCATGAAGCCCAAATTTCCACATCTTGGAAGTGTTTGTGATGTGATGCCAAGACTTAACCAAAGTACTTGGGAGAGGCTGAGAAGTTCCAGGTAAACAGGAACTAATTTAACAGCAGGAATATTCATTACAAAAAAGTCAAATATTTGCTATTTGTCTCAAACCAAAGTTCTCTAAGACCCCACAGTAGGCTGAGGTCTCTAGGACAGGAGGGTCAGGTTTCAAGGACTACCATTACTAGAACTGTTAGATGGGCTGCACAAGAGCTAACAAGCTCAACGACCACTTGATTCAGTGTCCCATGAAAATAAGTGTTTTTTTGTTTTGTTTTGTTTTTGCGGTACCGGGGATTGAACCCAGGGGCGTTCTACCTCCACGCTACACCCCCGGCCCTATTTTTTTATACTTTGTTTTGAAACCGGGTCTCACGAAGTTGCGGAGGGCCTCACTAGGTAGAGCGAGAGAGAGAGGGAGAGAGAGAGACAGGAAGAGAGAGAAAGCTGAGGCTGGCCGCGAACCCGGATCCTCCGGTCTCTGCCTCCCAAAGTACTGGGATTACAAGCATGCGCCACCACGCCCGGACTTTTTTTTTTTTTTTTTTT
>PVJS01009755.1:0-49572 GCA_004027185.1 Glis glis
AACAAAGGGGAGTTTTACCTCTGAGTTATACCCCGAGCCCTTTTATTTTTGAAACAAGGTTGCTGTAGGTTGCTGAGAGTCTTGCTGAGTTGCTGAGACTGACCTTAAGCCTGTGGTCCTCCTGTCTTGGCCTTCCAAGTACTGGGAATACCAGTGTCTGCCACCATGTCTAGCTATGTGGGACTAGTTATTTATAATGTTACTACTCATTGACCAAGACAAATTCAGGTGTTTCTGTACAGTTTTGACACATCTCCCATGTTTCATAGTACCTATATTCAGAGGTTAGTACTTAAAAAGTGGATAGATCCAAAGTGGATATCAAATTAGTGAGTAATTATTTAGCAGACTTAGGTATAAATTATAACAGTAACCACATATATTTTTTTGGTGCTGGAGTTTGAACTCAGAGGCATTCTACATCCAAGCTATACCCACAGTCCTATTTTAGTTTTTATTTTGAAGCATGGTCTTGATGAATCTCTGAGACTGTTACTGCACACATGACTCTCCTGTCTCAGTCTGTAAAGTAGTGGTATTACAGGCATGCATCACCACACCCAGCTGTAACCATACCATCAAAATCATCATTTTTAAGCAGTAGGAGATTTGATGAGGAGGCATGGGGGGACAGAGTGTCGTTCTGCTGTCCCCCTATTGCAGCCAGAGCCCATGTCATGGCGACAGGTGACAGGAATCAGGCCACCTTCCAGGTGCAAGGCCGCCGCAGCGAGCTGGGCTCAGTGGGGTGACATGGGCACAGAGGGGCTCAGTTGCACAGTTTCTGAAACTGATCTCATTTAGCATCATATTCTCTCGTTTCACCCATTTTCCTGCAAATGAAATATTTTTTCTTTATGACAGTATAATTCTATTGTTTGTTTATTTCACAATTTTTATCCATTCTTATGTTGATGGACACTTAGGTTGATTCCTTAATTTGGTTATTGTGAATTTTGCTACTTTTGGCACCTTTGTCAAAATTTAACTGGGTATAATAAATGTGAGAATTTGTATGTTTTATGTTGTTTCATTTTTTATGCATCTTTTATGTGCCAATACCATATTTTTATTACTTTAGCTCTGTAGCATAATTTAAAGTCAGGTATTGTGATGCTTTAAGCATAGTTATTATTGCTGAGAATTGTTGTGGCTATTCTGAGGCTCTCATTTATCCATTTTAATTTTAGGACTCATTTCTGTGATCTGTGAAGAATGGCATTTGTATTTTAATAGGATTGCATTGAATCTGTGTATCAGTTTTTGTAGAATGGCCATTTTGATAATATTTGTTTTGCCTCTCCAAGAGCTTAGGAGGTTTTTCTATCTTCTATGATATTCTTCAATTTCTTTCTTTGGTGTTTTATAATTTTCATTGTAGAGATCTTTTACTTCCTTGGTTAAATTTATGATTTTTGTAAGTTGATATTGTATTCCAGAATTCTGATGAGTTAGTACATTAACGTTTTGGATGTTTTACGTATAGGATCATGTCATCTGCAAACAGAGATAATTTCAATTTTTCTTTTCCTATTTTCTTTTAATTTCCTTCTTATGTCTTACTGCTGTGGTAGAAATAAGGTTTCCCTAAATAGCTGAGGTTCACATGAATCTTGTGATCCTCTTGCCACAGCTTCCTGAGAAAGTGGAAATATAGGGGTTTGCCTCTGTATCCAGCTCTTCATTGGATTAAAAATGGACTAGCTGGGTGTGGTGTTGCACATGTTTAGTTCCAGTACTTGGGAGACTATGATAAAGGAAGGTCACAGGTTGGAGGCCAGCCTCAGCCATTTAGCAAGACCCTGTTTCATAATAAAAAAAAAACAGCACTGGTGATGTAGCTCCCAATGAAATGCCCATGAGTTCAGTCTTTAGTACCAAAAGCAAACAGAAAAACCTCCAAATCAAACCTTGAACTTAGGGGTTCTTTACCACTAAGCTACACCCCATCCATTTTTTTGTTTCTTATTTTAAGATGGGTTTTGCTCATCTTAAAAAACAGGTGCTTATCTGGAACCTGTGAAATTCCTGTCTCAGCATCCTAAGAACTGGAATTAGAGGCATGGGCCAGCATCCCATGTTACATTGAGTAATTTCTAACGTGGTTTAAATATAGTTGCCTCTTAAAATACATATGTTTTCTCAATAATGAAAAGTAAAAACTTTCAAATTCCTTTCTCTAGCTTTTTGAAATATGCAGTACATGATTGTATATTTTCCACACTGTGCAGTAGCACAGGAGAGCTTCTTCTATCGATCTTTAACGTAGTGCCCACTGATGAAGCTTCTGCGATCTCATCCTGCCCATTACTCTCTCCAGACTCAGCTAACCACTCTAATACTCTCAACATGTATGAGTGCAATTTTTATAACTCTATCTGAGGCCATAAAGTACTTATTTTTCTGCACCTTCCTTACTTCACATGATATATCTCTGTCCAGATTTAGCCATGTTGTTGCAGGTGACAATATTGCATTCTTTTTATGGCTAAATACTATTCTGTTGCCTCTATGTTCCATATTTTTTAATCTACTCATCAGTTGATGGACCCTTAGGCTGTTTTCTTTTCTGGGGTATTGTTCCCAGAGCTATTATAGACCTGGAAATGGAGTTGTGTCTTTGATGTACTGATTTCGACTCCTTTGGGTGTCTATCCTGTGGTAGGATCGCTGGGTTATTATATATTTAACCTTTTTGAGCACCCTCTGATATGTTTTAATGTTTGCACTAGTTTACATCTGACAACAGTGTGGCGGGTCCCTTTTGTCCACAATTTTGCCAGTATTTGCTGTATTTGCCTTTTCCATAGTATTCCTTCTTTCTCTGGTAAAGTGATCTCTTAATGTGATCTCCTTTGAATTTCCATGGTGATTAGTGATATTGATCTTTTCATTTACTTGTTGGCCTTTTGCATGTATTTTGTTGTTAGTTTTGTTTTGTGGTACTGGGGATTGAACCCAGTGGCATTCTAACTTCGAGCTACACCCCGGCCCGATTTTTTATTCTTTATTTTGAAACAGGGTCTCACTAAGTTGCAGAGGGCCTCACAAGTAGCTGAGGCTGGCCACAAACCTGCAATCCTACTGTCTCAGCCTCCTAAGTACTGGGATTACAAGCCTATGCCACCACACCCCTTTTGGGCATGTTTTGAATGTGTTTTGAGTATTTAAGTCTGTTGCTCAGTTTTTATGTTTTTTTGTTTGTTTGTACTGCGTATTGGACCCAGAGGCATTCTACCTCCAAACTACACCCCCAGCCCGATTTTATTTCTTACTTTGAAACACAGGGTCTCTCTAGGTTGCCGAGGATATCGCTAATTTGCCAAGGCTGGCTTTGAACCTTGTGGAGTGTTTCCTTAGATGTGCAGAAGCTTTATAGCTATTCATCATTTGTCCATTTTTACTTTGTTTTCTATGATTTTCATTCTGTTCTTATGGAAATGGATAATTTTTTTCCCAACATTATTTGTTGAAAAGGCTGTGTTTTCTCCAGTGTATGTTTTTGGCACATCTATCTCTGAGCTACACCCCCAGCCCTATTTTATATTCTTTATTTTGAAACAGGGTCTCACTAAGTTGGGAAGGGCCTCACTGAGTAGCTGAGGCTGGCCACGAACCTGCGATCCTCCTGTCTAATTCAGCCTCTCAAGTACTGGGATTACAAGAGTGCACCACCATGCCTGGCTTCTCTCAGCCTTTACTTTTCTCAAAATATCTTTATTCTAAACCCATTGGCAAAGGTTATTTTTGCTGGGTATAGAATTCTAAGTTACTTTTTTTTTTTTAGCAGTACGGGGATTGAACCCAGGGCCATTCTACTTCTGTGCTACACCCTCAGTCCTATTTTTTTTTATTCTTTATTTTGACACAGGGTCTCACTAAGTTGCGGAGGGCCTCACTAAGTAGCTTGTGGCTAGCCGGGAATGTGGATCCTCCTGTCTCAGCCTCCTAAGTACTGGGATTACAAGTGTGCGCCACCAAGCCTGGCTTAGTAGTTACTTTTCTTTCAGCACTTTAAACGTATAATTCCATTCTTTTCTTGGTTCCAATATTTCTAGTACTGTCAATCTTGTTTCTCACTGGAAAGTAAAGTGAATTTCCCCCTTACTCTGGCTATATTTAAGTTTTTAGTAGTCTTACAACACCTAGATATTGTTTCTACTTCTCAAACTTGAGATTCACAGAATTACTTGGCTCTTTAGATTCAAATACATTGTCAGTTTTGGACAATTCTCTGTTCTACCTAATCTTATGTTGCTTTTGGTACATTCTTTCTCCTGTCTCTGAACTCTCATTGCTCATGTATAAGAGGTTTTGATCATGACCCACATGTTAATACTACCCCAACTTCTTTGATTTTAGTCATTGAACATCATTTATTTTCTAAGTTTGTTTGTTTACATACATTTTAATTAGATTCCAGTTATCACTCAAGGTATCTGCATTTTCGTGCTTATTTATAATTTTCTTGACCATATTATCATGACCTTTTTCTAACTTTGTTGTGGTATATTTTGCACATTATATAAAACACTCATTTTATTTGTATCCTTCAGTAACTTTTAGCAACTCTGTCAAGAGATACAATAAAACAGACTGCAAATACTAAAAACATCAATTTCAATGAATTTCATGCACATGCATGTACACATATATCTGTAAATATGTAAGAAATTCTCATTACACATGAGATAGCAACCATTTGAAAAATCCTAAAATTTGCCTATGCTTATTTTTAATTCATCCCTCCCTCTAACACTATCTCCAACCACTAAGCTTTCATAATAGATTTAGGTTTTCTAGAATTTCACATAAATAGAATCCCCTACTATGTGTTTGTTTTACTTTCTACTGTGGTAATGATTTTGAAATTTATCTATGATATTGCATTTATGAGGTTCTTTTTATTGCTGAGTAACTTCATATGAGAAGAACATAATTTATTCATCTGTTGATGGACATTTGATTTATTTCCAATAAAGCTGGTAAAAACATTTGTGTAAAAAATTTCATGTGGATATATATTTTTATTTCTTTTGGATAAGTATCAAAGAGGCCAGGCATGGTGGTGCACATTTATAATACCAGTACTTGGGAGGCTGAGACCAGGGGATCGGGGTTCACTGCCAGCCTCAGCTACTTAGGCCCTCTGCAACTTAATGAGACCCTGTTTCAAAATAAAGAATAACAAATAGGACTGGTTTTGTAGTCAGGAGTTAGAATGCCTTTGGGTTCAATCCCCAGTACCGCCAAAAAATGCACGTGTGCGTGCATGCGCGCGCGCGCGCGCACACACACACACACACACACACATCAATCAAAGAGGCTGAGTCATATGGCATATTGATGTTTAATTTTTAAAGAAACTTCCAAGCTGCTTTCCAAATGGATTATTTCATTTTTAATGCTCCCCAGCAATGCACTGGAATTTCAGTTTTTCTGCAAGGTTTATTTAGACATTATAATTGGTTTATGGTAGTATCTCATTGTGGTTTTTAAATTTTCTTGAAATAATTTATATTTTTCAGAAGTTTCAAAGTAGCACAGAAAATCTTTTATACATTTCCTTCAGTTTTCATTAATGTTAACATCTTACATAGCAATGAGATTATTTATTAAAACTAAGAAATTAACAGAACTAAAGATTTTATTCTGATATTATCCATTTTCCCAATAATATTCTCTTTCTGTTTTCAGGATCTTTTCTCATAAACCACTTAACATTTAGGTAGCATTATGTTCCTTAGTCTCTGCCAATCTGTGACATTTTTTTTCAGTTTTTTCTTGTTTTTATTATCCAAAACTTTGAAGAGCAGTGATCAGGTATTTTACAAAACAAAGTCCCTTAATTTGAGCTTATCAGAGTTTTTTTCACAATTGCATGAAAGCTATGGGTTGTGGAGAAGAATACCACTCAGTTGAAGTGTTCTTCTCAATGTGTACTATCAAGGGCTGGCATATATGATATCTATGTATTACTGCTAATGTTAACCTCAACCACTTGTTCAAAGTTGTGTTTGTGAGGTTTCTCCAATGTTAAGTAACTTTCATTTTCATATTATTCATTAGAAGCAAGTCACCAAGTCCAGACCACACTTGAAGGGAGGGGAGTTAATCTCCATTATTTGACATGAAGACTATAAATAATTTATACAAGTATGTTAAAACCATCACAATAATTAATACATATTTGGGGTTAATGCTTTGAAACTATACAAATGAGATGGGTATGGTGATGCATGCTTGCAATCCCAGTACTTGGGAGGCTGAGACAGGAGGATCTTAGGTTCAAGGCCAGCCTCAGCTACTTAGTGAGGCCCTCTGCAACTTAATGAGACCCTGTTTCAAAATAAAGAATAAAAGCCAGGCATGTTGGTGCATGCTTGTAATCCCAGTACTTGGGAGGCTGAGACAGGAGCATTGCAAGTTTGCAGCTAGCCTCAGCTAATTAGTGAGGCCCTCCACAACTTAGTAAGACCGTTTCAAAATAAAGAATAAAAATTAGGGCTGTAGGTGTAGCTCAGAGGTAAAATACCTCTGGGTTCAATCCCCCCAGTACCACAAAAAATAATAAAGAAAGAATAAAAAAATAGTGGTGGGGGTATAGGTTGGAGGTAAAATGCCTCTGGGTTGAATGTCCAGTATCACAAAAACAGGAAAAAAAACTATACAAATACCCTATTTTTCCTTAAAATTTTGCCCACTAGTTTTAGTGCTTATCTGCACCCCGAGCCGCTGATACAGCAGGAGTCGGAGCCACCCCGGAGTCATCACCGCAAGGTCTCAGCTGTGGAGGTGCCGCTAGGGTAAGTACAGCGCTGCTCGAGGAACTCCCGGAGACGGTCGAAGGTCCTGAGAGGTGCTCCGCCCACCCTGGTGTTAGTGCAGGTCTTTCTTGCCCTACCTATCCCGCGCCCCTAGGGAAAGTCGCATTATGCATTTGGGGGGACAGGACAGCTTTAGCTTCCATGAGCAGTTGAGACGAATGTGTTTTCAGCTGTTGGATATGTCCGTTCTGTATATGTCTTTTAGGTCTAGAAGTTCTTTAGGTCTGAAGAGTCTTTACTGATTTCTTTTTTGGTCAGGAAGATGGATGTAGTGTTGTAAGAGGTGTGTTGGAGTCTCCCAAAATCACTGTGATAAGGGTCTATCTGCATTTCAATGTCAGGAAGAGTTTGTTTTGTCAAAGGGGGTTGTGCCCATGTTTGAAGCACAAGTGTTTAATGGGTCAGAAATGACCTGCTTTGTCTCTTCTGCTAATATTGGTTTAATGTCTTCCTTGTTAGATATGAGAGTTGCTAATCCTGCCGGTTTTTGGTTTCCATTTGCACAGAGTATCTTCTTCCATTCTTTCACCTTTACGCTCTTGGATAGTGCTTCTAAACCTTCCTCAGTGCCTCTTATCCTTAGGTTTGGTTATTTCATATTATCCCAGATTCCGTCAATATTCTGGGGTCTATATTGTTGACTGCGTGGTGGGTTTTGAATGAGCTGTCTTCCAGCAGTGAGGATCTGTCTTCCATGTAGCCCTGTCTGCCAGTGATGGTTTCTTTTGAGGACATGATTTCATTTACTCTCTCCTTCCTTTCTCTCAGGAAAGGAGTTTCGTTTTTACTCAGGGACTCATTTATTTTAATGACGTGGTCTTTCCCTTTACAGTCTTTAATGTTCCTTGATCATCTTGATAATCAAAATTCTGAATTACCAAGGCATTTTTTTATTGCAGTACTGGGTATTGAACCCAGGGCATTGTACCTCCGAGCTACACCCCTAGCCCTATTTTTCATTCATTATTTTGAAACAGGGTCTCACTAAGTCACGGAGGCTGGCTGCGAACCGGCCATCCTCCTGTCTCATCCTCCCATATGCTGGGATTAAAAGCATGCGCCACCATGCCCGGATCTTATTTTTTATTCTTTATTTTGAAACAGTCTAAGTTGCAGAGGACCTCTGTAAGTAGCTGAGGCTTGCTGTGAACCTGTGATCCTCCTGTCTCAGCCTCCCAAGTACTGGGATTACACACACACATACACACACACACACACACACACACAGACACACACACACTGGGCATGGCAATGCACACTTAATACTTGGGAAGCTGAGACAGGAGGATAACAGGTTCGCGGCCAGCCTCAGCAACTTAGTGAGACCCTCCACAACTTAATGAGACCCTGTTTCAAAATAAAAAATAAAATAGGGCTAGGGTGTAGTTTGGAGGTAGAATGCCCCTGGGTTCAATCCTCAGCGCCCCCCCCAAAAAAAACTCACAAAACAAAACAAAGGAAGGAAGGGAGTAAGTTTCCTATAAGGGTTTGGAAGACTTTGTTTAGCCAGGGCATTTTATTTATTTATTTATTTACTTATTTACTTATTTACTTGTGTGTGTGGTACTGGGGATTGAACCCAGGAACAGTCTACCTCTGAGCTACACCTTATTTTTTTATTCTTTATTTTGAAACCATGTCTCAATAAGTTTTGGAGGGCCTCACTAAGTAGCGGAGGCTGTCAGCAAATCTGGATCCTCCTGTCTCAGCCTCCCAAGTACTGGGATTACAAGTATATACCACCATGCCCTACTTATTTTATTTTCTTATTTTATTCATTTTTTGGTGGTACCGGGGATTGAACCCTGGGGCATTCTTCCTTTGTACTCTGGCTAAGAGCCATGCCCAGCTAAAAGCAGACACATTCCTCAGTTTAAGCGCTGTAGTCTGGACCCCTTGGCCCTGGATCTTGACCGTTCTTTACCTTTTTAACCCATTTAGTGAGCTGTATCTCCTAGTAGCTAGAATTTGTGGAATAAAGCTAGGCATGATGGTGCACGCCTTTAATGCCAGTACTTGGGAGGCTGAGAGGAGGATCCCAGGTTCAAGGGCAGCCTTTGCAAGTAGTGAGACTCTCATCAACATAGTGGAGAGCAGGAGGAAGGGGGGGACTGAGAAATAACCTGGGGTCGGCTGGAGGAAGAATCTGAAGAGGGCAGTTGGGATGCAGCGGGGAGGGCGGCGGGGGAGGCAGACATACATATCGGGGATCGGAAGGACACTGGCCACTTCAGTTCAGTCCTGGAGAATAAGCTGAGGGGAAGGCTTGGGCTGAGAGCCGCTCTGAGAGGAACGGGGAACCGTGGGGCTGGGGGAGGAACAGCATCCAGGCAGTGGGAGCCATCGGGAACGGACCAGTTGTGAGGGGGCCAGATCCGCTCCGGGAGCCGGGCAGGGACCCTCGAGGAAGGGGTTGTGGGAGGTGGGAGAGGGGGTGTCCGGAGGGATGGATGGTGGGGGGCCCTGGAGGTGATTTCTGAAACGAGATAGGCTGGCGCAGAGCTGCGAGGAGTCAGCAAAGGGACGGGAAGTGATGCACTTTCCCCTGCTGCCCGTTCCTCGCCCACCTCCTGAGCCCCGGGGTCCGAGGCCCCCGGACCGGGAGGCTCTGTTGAGCAGGAGGGTCCAGAGCGCGGGTTGGAGAGCGGCCTCTCAGGTCCGATGGGTGAAGAGAATTCTGTGATGGAGGCCGTGAACCGACCCAGCTGCGCCGCACCCAGAGAGCACAGGCCCCGCCCCTTCCCGCCCATTCTCCCTCCCCTCTTCCCATAGCGGGCGGGGACATGGCTGCGCGCGCACCTAGAGCGCGCAGACCACGCCCCTCCCCGCCCATTCTCCCGCCCACTCCTCCTGGCTCTCAGCGTTCTGTTCCTGCCCCCACGCAACAATCATCTTTCTCGTCGGCCAATAGGCTTGGAGAATTTTGGCTCCGCCCACATTGGCAGAGCATAAATTGCCGAGGATGTGCCTTTTTTGGCCACTTCGCACCGAGGTGTTTTAGCTGCCGGAAATAATTTCGCGGTGGGTGCTGAGATCGTGGTGATGTGATGTGGCCGCCTCATCTTCCCCCTCCCTGTCCCAACAGGTCGGAAGAAACCAGACGGGCCCAATTGGCCAGGGCCAAGAAAAAGGTAAAATGTGCCGGGTCGCGATCCCTTAACCCAGCCCGAGCCCCTCCAACGGCCGGACCGTGGCCACAGTCTGCCACTGCGGAGGCTCTCGGGGCGAGCCCCTCGGCGCCCCTCCATTCCCCCCACCAAAGTCTTCTCAGCCAGCCCTGCCCTCAGCAGCCCAGCCCCTGCCCTCGCCAGTCGCCCCTGGGTGACTTTGGCTGGTGATTCCCGGGGCTCCCCACTCCAGGCTAGGCCCTGGCCTCCTGCCGCCCTAAACTGGGCTCCCTGGGCGCTGGTCTCCTAGGACCTCGGTCCCGGCCCTGCGCTCCCCTCCCCCACCGTGGAGCGGAGACTTCAGGCGTCGGTAGGGAGGAGTGGAATGTAGTTACCTCACAATCCCACTCCGAACTGTCCTTACTATCCCAACCCCGGTCTTTGATCTTCCACCCAATCCCCTAAAGTGTCTTCACTCCCTTAGGGGTTTCTCTGGTCAGGCACAAATTTTCACATGGAAGAGAACACGAAACTAGCATAGAGAGGTTTTAGGCCCCTTACTCCCAACTTCAGACATTGACAACGTGAAAAGCCTACACTTCACCAGTGAGCTAAAAATGTTGACAGTAGCTCTGGGTGTCCATGGGACAACAGGTTTTAGTTAGTTTTGTTTTCTCCCAGGTTTCTACTCTCCAGAGAGACTTTAAATTTTTTTTTTACTTCTTTACTTCACATTCAAATGCCCTGTGATTCTGAGACCAGAGTACCCTTCTGTCAGTGCTTGCTGGAGTGAAATCTGCTTGTCCAATGTGGAATAGATCCTGGGAACCTGAACCTCACAGCTTGCATCTTCCCCAAATCATCTTCCCAACCCGGAGTGCTGAGTGCTACAAGATAGACATCTTTCTGAAGCATCATTTTTGCTTGATTTTCTTGATAGAGACTAAACAAAGTAATGTACTCAGGGATGACACTTGCATATAATTACAAGATTCTAATGGACTTCTCTGAAATGATGCTTGTATTGTGCTGTTTCTGAGAGTTCCCAGATTGACTAGGGTTGTGCTTTCACCGCTTTTTCCCCATTGGATACTTGATTTGTAAAAGTTCAGGAAATAATAAAGGTTTGGGAAGAACTGGTGCACAGCTCTAACAGACGCGTGAGAAGGACCCCTGATGTCTGGTTTCTAAACCACCCAATGTATAGTTCCTGCCTACATTTTTTTTTTTTTGCGGTACCGGGGATTGAACCCAGGGGCATTCTACCTCTGAGCTACACCCCCAGCCTTATATATTTTTTTATTTATTTTGAAACAGGGTCCCACTAAGTTGTGGAGGCCTCACCAAGTAGCTGAGGCTGGCCACGAACCTGGATCCTCCAGTCTCAACCTCCCAAGTACTGGAATTACAAGTGTGAGCCACCACACCTGGCTGGTTCCTTCCTAATTAATGTTTACTTTTTCACCTCTATCTCTGTTTTTGCCCCTGGGAGCTGCTGATTCATAGCAAACTCCAGAGCCAGGGAGCCAGAAGATTGAATTTAAATTCCATTATAGCCAGGCGTGGTGGCGCACGCTTGTAATCCCAGTATTTTGGGAGGCGGAGATCGGAGGATCTGGGTTCGGGGCCAGCCTCAGTGCGTATGCGTGCGCGCGCACGATCTCTCTTTCTCTCTCCCCTCTCTCTCTCTCTCTCTACCTAGTGAGGCCCTCCGCAACTTTGTGAGTCCCAGTTTCAAAAATAAAGTATAAAAAATAGGGCTGGGGTATAGCGTGGAGGTAGAACGCCCCTGCGTTCAATCCCTGGTATGGCCAAAAAAAAAATTCCATTATAACCCCCCTCTCTTTTTTTTTTGGCGGTGTTGGAGATGGAACCCAGGGCCTCTCACATGCTAGGCAACTGCTCCACCACTGAGCTACGTCCCCAGCCCAGTTGTTGCCCTATATCTTTATGTATGTATATATATATGTATTATGAATACTATATATGGTTATATATATATTATATATGCCATGTTTAATGATCCATTTCTTCATTCATTAAGTGATAATCATAACACTTTGTTAGGGTTGTTAGTGGTATTCCATCAGATGGTACATGTAGGGTATTTTATTAAAATTGTAGAGGAGGATGTGAATATAGTGGCTTATCATTCTCATGAGTATCACTGCTGTTTCCTTTCCACAGTTGAGAGAATATCAACAGAAGCACGGCCTTCGAGTTCCTTTGGAAACAAAGAAGAAAAACAAGATTAAAAATGGCAGTAGTCCTAAGACAACCACTGATGGTGGCTGTCACTCACCTGACGATGTGAGTTTTGGCTGGACAGGCTCCCAGGGATAAGGGGCTCAAAAGGCAGTAATGGTTAAAATGGAAGAAGTGTCAGATACTGGTTACAAGTTCTAGATTAGCGGGGCATGGTGGTGTGCACCTGTAATCCCAGCACTTGGGAGGTTGAGACAGGAGGATCACAGGTTTGAGGGCAGCCTCAGCAACTTAGCGAGACACTGTTTCAAAATAAATAAAAAGCCGGGCTTGATGCACATGCTTGTAATCCCAGTACTTGGGAGGCTGAGACAGGACGATTGCATGTTCATGGCCAGCCTCAGCAACTTATGAGGCCTTCCCAACTTAGTGAGACCCTGTTTCAAAATAATGAATAATATAGGGCTGGGGGTGTAGCTCAGAGGTAGAATGCCTTCAAGTTCAATCCCCAGTACCACACACAAAAAAATAAAAATGCACGCCTGTAATCCCAGTACTTGGGAGGTTGAGACAAGAGTATAGCAGGTTTGCGGCCAGCCTCAGCTACTTAGTGAGGCCCTCTGCAACATAGTGAGACACTGTTTCAAAATAAAGAATAAAAAATAGTGGTGGGGGTATAGCTCAAAGGCAGAATGCCCCTGGGTTCCATCCCTAGTACCACAAAAAACAACAACAAAAAGCCCCAGCCGGGCATGGTGGCACACGCTTGTAATCCCAGTACTTGGGAGGCTGAGACAGGAGGATCCGGGTTCGCAGCCAGCCTCAGCTACTTAGTGAGGTCCTCCGTGACTTACTGAGACCATGTTTCAAAGTAAAGAATAAAAAAATAGGGCTGGGGGTGTAGCTCAGAGGTAGAATGCCCCTGGGTTCAGGCCCCAGTACTGCAAAAAAAAGCCCCAAACCAAAAACAACAACAACAAAGAAAATAAAAAATAAAAAGTGGTGGAGGTATGGGTTGGAAGTAGAGTTCTGGGATGGAGGACTGGGTGTATAGCTCAGTGGTAGAGTGCTTGCCTAGCATATGCAAGTCCCTGAGTTCAATCCCCACCCTAGAAGGGGTGGAGATGTATCTGTATATGTATATGTGTATGTACATGTACACTTAGAAGGAGACTTGTTCTTTTTATGTTAATTTTCTAGTAAAGGGCCTGGAGTAAACGTTAATAAATGGTAGTTGCTCTTTGTTATTTGATTTTCCTCAGCCTCAAGGGGAAGCCAGGCCATTGAGACCAGCCACTCACCATCAGGCTCCCTTTTAGGAAGTACCAAAAGAGCCCCCACGTGTGGTGAGGAGGCCCTAGGCACTGGTATTAGAAGAATGTCTGAGCTTTGAGTCTTTGCCGTTGGCTTGCTGGGCTACCTGAAAAAATCACTTTCCTGTAAGATGGTATTGTTGGATCAGATCAGTGTCTTTTAAACCTAATTTTTAGCCACAGCCCCCTGTGTTCAAGTGAACCCTTACTTGGGATTCTGGTATTTATTTATTTATTTATTTATTTATTTATTTTTACTTACTTATTTACTTATTTACTTACTTATTTATTTATTTATTTATTTATTTATTTATTTATTTATTTATTTTGCGGTACTGGGGAATGAACCCAGGGGCGTTCTACCTCCGCACTACATCCCCAGCCCTATTTTTTTTATATACTTTATTTTGAAACCAGTCTCACGAAGTTGCAGATGGCCTCACTAAGTAAAGGGAGAGAGAGAGCTGAGACTGGCCACGAACCCGGATCCTCTGGTCTGGGATTACAAGTGTGCGCCACCACGCCCTGCTGGGAGTCTGATTTTTAAAATGGAGACGGGAGACAGGTTCCTCCCTGCATCCTAGGCCTGAGGAGAGGGCCTTGTGAACATCAAGAGTTTCATTGGTCAGGTGACTTGCCAGCATCCTCAGGGGACTTCTCTGACTTTACTTTGCTGCCTCTGAAAGGCAGCAGGAACTGCCCCTTTCATGCCTCTCTCTTAAGCCACTTCTCTCTTTCTCCCCCTTCCCTTGTTTTTCCCTTTTTGCCTCCTGTATATTCAGGACATTCTGAAGGTGCTGGTGTCTGACCTTAACCGTTCCAATGGGGTAGCGCTCCCCCATTGGACAAGTGGAAGGTGAGGCAGTGCCGAGACCCCTCTCTGGCTTGCTCTCTCCCACTCACCCCTGAGGCCTCTCTGGTTTGGGGACCCTTTGCTTCTGGCTTATTTTATGTTGCTGCCATTAACCCTCAGCCCGCTTATGTCTGCTTCTTCACCTGCTTGGTTGATTGGGGTTTTTTTTTTCCTTCCCCACATCTTTTACCATCTTGGAGAGGGCGTGACACACCTTAAAGGGTTAATTTGGGAATAATTTTCAGAGCAGGGGTGTAGTACTTGGACTTTTGAATGTCCAGTGTGGTGCTATCAGACTGGGAGAGATTTAAAAACAACAAAGAAACACTCTTAGGTCTTGCCTTCTGTGTGTCTATTCCCAAAAGACCAGTAGACCATAGGAGTTTGTGATTTTCTTGAATTCATTCATTTTGACTTGAAATTCAGGAATGTAAGGTTAAGAGAAAGTGAGTTTGTATTATAGTTGTCTGGATTGAGGCTGTTTTTTTTTCTTCAGAAGAACTAACTGTAAAGGATGCAAGGTTAACCAGATGAGTGACCAGAACACTCTGTCCCTAATCACTTTTAAAAATAAGAGGATAAGCTGGGCATGGTGGCGCATGCTTGTAATCCCAGTACTTGGGAGGCTGAGACAGGAGGATCTGGGTTTGCGGCCAGCCTCAGCTACTTAGGACCTCGGCAACTTAGTGAGACCCTGTTTCAAAATAAAGAATAAAAAATAGGGCTGGGGGTGTAGCCCAGAGGTAGAATGGCCCTGGGTTCAATCTCTGGAACCGCCAAAAAAAAAAAAAAAAGACGATACCCTGGCGTGGTGGCGCACACCTGTAATCCCAGTACTTGGGAGGCTGAGACAGGAGGATTGCAGGCTCAAGGACAGCCTCAGCAACTTAGCAAGACCCCGTTTCCAAACAAAAAATAAAATAGGGCTGGGGGTATAGCCCGGAGGAGAAGGCCCCTGGGTTCCACCCCTAGTACTACACACACAAAAAAAAAATCAGAGGACACTTGGCCATATTCAGTGGGCCTTTCATAGCAAAGGCACTTTACAAAATAGTGGTGAAAATAGATATAAGATAGGATGCACACTGAGGGACGCAGAGCTCTCTGAAAGAAGATATGGAGAATGTAACAATCTTCCAAATGCTCAAATGAGGGGATGTTCGTTCCGAATGGATCGGAGGCTGGAGGGGGTGGAATTTGAGGTTGGTTTGAAGATGAAAGTTGGGTAACATTCGTGCACATGGAGAGCGGGAGGCAGGGGCAGTGAGGTCATAATCAGCATTAAGAGCTCACAGCGCACTGACAGGAATGCAGGGTGCCTGGGCAGGGCCTGAGTCCACAGGCTGGGAGATGGCCTCCTCTGGACACGATGTTGGAACTTCCTCCTTAGCTGATGAAACCTGCCAAGCCGGAGCTGGGCTGAGATGGGGCCAGATCCTGTTGGAGTTGGGCACAGGGAGAGGGAGAGACTGGGCACTGCTGGCTCCTGTTGGAGAGTTTTCCTGTCGTCAAAGTTATTCCCGCCCAGGTCCTCAGGTCTGTTCAGGTGCTGTGACTCTGTAGGCACAAAGGAATCAGCTGGTGGCACTTGGAGAGGCACAGGCCTTGAGGAGTCCTGCAGCCATGTGTTTGGCTTTTGCTCTGCCAAGGGGCCAGCTGCATAAGGGGTCTGGGGCCTCAGTTTCCTCATCAAAAAAGTACTAGTCTGCTTTAAGATTCAGTGCCTCGCCCGGGCCCCTCTGTTCGGGAATGGAGGCCCACTTGCATTTTCAAACCCCCTCTACGCCAATACCTTTCCCAGGTAACCTTTCTACTCTGGAAAATGCGGACCTGTGATTGTAGTCTCCTGAGCAGAGCTAATGACATTTCCAGAAATGGGGAATAACAGAGAGAGAAGACAATTTCTAATGGAATGGGACATTGTGAGGAGAGTGAAGATTTTTTTTAACTCCATACTTAGCTGCAAGACCTAAGATTATGGAATAATAGCTGGGCATGATGGTGCACACTTGTAATCCCAGTACTTGGGAGGCTGAGACAGAAGGATCGCAGGTTTGTGGTCAGCCTCAGCTACTTAGTGAGGCCCTTTGCAACTTAGTGAGACCCTGTTTCAAAATAAAGAATAAAAAATCAGGCTGGGGGTGTAGCTCGGAGGTAGAATGCCCCTGGGTTCAATCCCCAGTACCATACACACAAAAAATTATGGAATAACTTGGTTGCTCACAAAATAAGCATGTTACATACATTTAAAAGTATTCAGAAAATATACCTTTTTTTTAAGCTGGGGGTGATGGCACACATCTATAATCCCAGTACTTGGGAGGCTGAGATAGGAGGATCACAAGTTTGAGGCCAGCCTGAGCAATTTAGTAAGACCCTCAGCAACGTAGTGAGACCCTATTTCTAAATTAAAAAAAATAGGGCTGGGAGTGTAGCTCAAAGGTTCAAAAGACCCTGGGTTCAATCCTGGGCACCACAAACAACTTTACTTTGGCCCTCTGAGTGTTCCTGTAACTAATCCTAGAGATCATGGGGAACCCAAGATGCCAGGAGGGGTCCAGAGCCTGCCATCGTTCATGGCTGGGAGTGCCAACTCTCCCCTAAAGTCTCACACCTGGCCAGCTGCTGCATCCCTGGTGTGTGTGTGTGTGTGTGTGTGTGTGTGTGTGCGTGCGCGTGCGTGAGATTGTTACTGGGATTGTTGAACCCAGGGGCATTCTACCTTCGAGCTACACCCCCAGCCCTATTTCATTTTTTATTTTGTTTTTTTTTTGTGGTAGTGGGGGTTGAACCCAGGGGCATTGTACCTCTGAGCTACATCCCAGCCCTATTTTTTATTGTTCATTTTGAAACAGGATCTCACTAAGTTGTGAAGGGCCTCACTAAGTAGCTGAGGCTGGCCGCAAACCTGTGAGCCTCCCAAGTACTGGGATTACAAGCGTGCGCCACCATGCCTGGCTTTTTATTTTTTATTTTGAAACAGGGTCTCACTAAGTTGCAGAGACTGGCCATGAACCTGAGATCCTCCTGTCTCAGCCTCTCAAGTACTGGGATCACAGGCGTGCGGCTACATCCCTGCTTTTACCTATTGCATTCAGCTGCAGACATTGTCAAGACAACACCAGATTTCAGGGCCATGGCTACGGTAAACCTGCAAAGAATGCGACTCATCCTTAGTCCCCCAGGCTCTGTAGCACTTTATGGAGGGAAGTCTATGGGTTTTCAGAGGCCAGGACTGAAGGGTTCAGAAAGCAGCAGCCCTTTCCCTGGAGAGAGAGACAGCCACTTCCTCCCCAGGTATGGCCTCCTGGGGCAGGCCTGGCCTCCCTAGTGCTCATCCCTTATCAGCTGTCAGCTGTCAGCTATCTTTCCAGTTCTTTGCCCACCTGGCCCTTGGATGTTAGAGGCTTTCTTTTTTTTTTTTTTTTTTTTTTGGTGGTACTAGAGATTGAACCCAGGGACATTCTGCCTCTGAGCTATATCCCCAGCCCTATTTTATTTTTATTTGGAAACAGGCTCTCACTAAGTTTCTAAGGGCCTCAGTAAGTTACTGAGGCTGGCCTTAAATCTGCGATCCTCCTGCCTCAGGCTCCATACATACATAATGCAAGTACTCTGTAGCACATGTCTGTAAATCCTACCTAGGAGGCTGAGGCAGGAGGATCGCAGGTTTGAGGACCGCCTCAGCAACTTAGTAAGACCCTGTTTCAAAATTTAAAAAAGAAAGCTGGACCTGGAAGTGTAGCTCAGGTAGAACACCCCAGGTTCGGTCCCCAGTACAAAAATAAAGAGTTAGGCCTGAGCCTGGGGAGTGGCCGGTGCGGCTGGTCAAGCAAGTGGGTCCAGTTGGGGAAGTGGGAGAGGCTTCTACGTTGCCCCAAGTCCCAAATCCTAGGATTGTTCCCTAGCTGCTGTTCCCAGGAAAGAGGTCCCATGACCTCCAGGGTGCCAAGAGGCAGAGGGCAGATAACACCCCCTGGTTTCTCAGGTTGTTTCTGAGTCAAATACAGACAGTGCTTTGGGACAGGGAGGAAGGGAGGGAGGAAAAGAGAACAAGAGGGGACAGAGGCAGATGGCATGACCACAACTAGTGCCTCACCACCAGCCCCCGCTTCCATCTTTGGCTGTCTAAAATGCTGCCATGTGGCCTGAAGCCTGGGCGAGCCATATCCACACCCCTAGTGGTTCCCAGCATGTGTGACTGTCCCTCTGGCTGCAGCAGCACTGTCCCACCTGCTCCACATCCTCGTGTCTTTGGCAATGAGGCATCTTCTCTCGCGTATGGCCCCTAACCCCCGGCTCTGTTCTGTGGCAGGCGCCCAAAGACCATGCTGTTCCTGCACCACCGTCTGCTGGTGTCCCTCCCCCGGGCCCTGCTCTCCCTAGCGTGGCGTCACCTCAGGTTGGTGCCTTCTCCCTTTGCCCCGTCCTCCTGTATGCTCACCCCATCTTCCTTCCCAAAGGACTCCAGCCGCCGTGGGTTCTCCCACGCCGCTCTTCAGGCAGCTCGGTCCCTGGAGCCAGGTGTTCTTCCTGGGACTGGGGTCGGGAGGCCGAGGCGATGCTTTTCCTTGAGGTTCAGGGAGACGGAAGGTCTTTGGAGTGAGCATGGCTCACCCTGAGTGATTCTTAACTGGAATTTGAATGACCCCCTCTTGTGTTTCTTCCCAAACAGAACCATGATGTTAACAGTGGTCCTAATCTTATGGATGAAACCAAGTGAGTGTGTCCTACTGGGGCAGCAATCCCTAGGCCGAGGGAGTCAGGGCAGGCCACCACCCCAGACCGCTTTCCCGTGGAGCCACCTGCCTCCCTGTCCCTGTGTCTCCATCCCTAGGACTTTCTCATCGACCGAGAGCCTGCGACAACTTTCTCAACAGCTCAGTAGTCTTGTGTCTGAGGTACCCCAGAAATTGGCACCCAGAAGGGGAAGGGAAATATGATAGAAACTGAGGTGGATTCACGAGAGGCAAAGCTCCTTGGGACCAGCTGACCTACTGGGTAGCATTGGGCAGGTCCTCTCTTCCCTGAGTTTGTCCCTTGCAGCTCTAGATAAAGGGCTTGGGCCACATGATTGGTGATATCATTTTATTCTGGTGCAGAAAGTGCAGGATGAGGGCTGCTTGGGAGGGGAGGGATGGTGGCTGCCTGACCACCAGCTGCCCAGCTTCCCGGATGGAAGATGAGAACCACGAGAAGTTGGCACAAAGAGGTCACAGGAGGAGGGGTCCAGTTAGGCAGAAAAGGTTTTGCCAGCTGAAGGGGAAGACAGGAAGTCAGAGGGTGTAGATATTGGGGACGGAGCATCTCCAGGTGACCTCTCACCTCTTCTAGTCGACATCCTACATCAGTGGGGAAGGCCTCACATCATCTCCTAACATGAAGGACCTGGAGGTGAGTGGCCCTGGACCCTGGCCTGGTGACCCTGCAGGCCAGCCCCCATCTCCTCTCACAGTGGGGCCTGGATGCCCTGCTGCCAGCTGAGACAGTCCACACACCCCCAACCCTAATGATGCTCTCTCTACCTCTCCCCTACCCCTCCTCCAACTCCTCCTCTCTTCATGCACCTCAGAGCCGGTACCAAGAGCTGGCAGTAGCCCTGGACTCCAGCTATCTAACAAACAAACAACTCAGTAGCACGATAGAGGAATTGGTAAGAGTCCAGTGGGGTCCCCTGGTTTTATGCTGCCAATCCTGGGCTCCAATTTCCCCTTGGGGCTCTGAAGAAAGGGGCTGGGGGCTCCTGGTGCCAAGGGGGAATGGGGTGCTGGGGGGTCTAGGTCTCAGCTGGAGGGACCCAGAACACGGAGCATGCGGCATGGCTCGCTTCTCTTGCTGTCTCTCTGCTTCCTTTCTCCTGGCAACACCCTGCTCAAGTCCTCACCCCACTTGCCCTGGGGTTGTTGCCTCCACTGGGAACACCAGCCGGACCAGCTGGCTGGAGCCCTGGATCCTGCCCTAACTCACTCCCTAATTTGCTGTCTTTGATTTTGGACAAGTCACCTCTCCTTCCTGGGCTTGAGTTTCCTGCAGAGGTAGAATTAGAGGGTTGTCAAGGTCTCTCTCAGCTCTAAGAAGCAAGCATCTAAAGGCTCGCTGGAATGCACGCATCAGGGGAAAGGATCTTGTCTGTCCTCATTCCTATCTCTGCTGTTCTGAGTGATACCTGGCCTGTAGGCTGTGCTAGGTTGGAGAGGGAAGGCATCCATTTAAGTCACGAGCTGGCGGGCCGGTAGTCTCTTTTCTTCAGCTCCACTTCTAGGTGTTTACATTATTGTCTTTGTATGTATGTATGTATGTATGTATTTATTTTTGCAGTACTGGGGATGGAACCCAGAGACATTCTACCTCCGAGCTACACCCCCAGCCCTATTTTTTATTCTTTATTTTGAAACAAGGTCTCACTAAGATGCGGAGGGCCTCACTATGTAGCTGAGACTGGCCGCGAACCTGTGATCCTCCTGTCTCAGCCTCTCAAGTACTGAGATTACAAGCATGTGCCACCACGCCCGGCTTATGTTACTGTCTTTTAAAGGGAACCCAGATTCAAGCTGGGCATGGTGGCATATGCCTGTAATCTCAGTACTTGGGTGGCTGAGTCAGGAGGATCGCGGGTTTGAGGCTAGCCTCAGAAATTCAACGAGACCCTGTTTCAAAGTAAAAAGAGTAGGGGTGTAGCTCAGAGGTAGAACACCCCTGGGTTCAATCCCTAGTACAAAAAAATGAGAGAGGACCCAGATTCAGACCTTCAGTTTAGCCATGAGCAAAAGCCAGTGTACACCCAAGTCCTCTCTCCTTGGGAGCTTGAGTCCGTCGGTTCATGTGCCCCTGGGATCTGAGAACGTCTGTCTGAGCCATCCCTGGCCCCTGCCCACCCTGTCCTGGTCTGGGGAGTGGCATAAAGGGGAACAACCCCAGTCACCTTCCTTTGACTCTCCCCACAGAAACAGCAGAACCAAGAGACTCTGGATCAACTGGAAAAAGTAACGTGGTTTCTGTGTTTGCCCATTGCATGGCTGCTGGGCCTGTGGGGGCTTGGAGCTAGCGGCCCCAGGCTTGTCTTGCTTGCTCCCAGCCTGGAGAGGGCTCACCCCTGCACCCCACCCCTGTTCCCCTCAGGGTCCCTGATAATCTGGTCTCACTGGCATTCCTGTCCTGGGCTACCAGTGGCATTCTGGGGGCATGGCCTTTGCCATTCCATCTCTGCCTCCCCCAGTAAGAGCTGCTGCTTCCCTCTTGCCTACAGGAGAAGAAGGAATGTCAACAGAAGTTGGCAAAGGAGCAAGGCGCTTTAAGGGAGCAGCTGCAGGTGAGTGGATGGTGCGGTGTCCCTTGTGTCCTCGGGAAAATGTTTCTTTCCTCTTTCTCAGCACTTAGACTTTTCTCCCAAAGGTTCATATCCAGACAATAGGAATGCTGGTGTCTGAGAAGGCAGAATTACAGACAGCCCTGGCCCATACTCAGCAGGCAGCCAGGCAGAAAGCAGGTGGGAATCGGGCACCCCTGGTCCTTCAACCTGGGGCCTTGGCCCGCCTGAGGGGGCGTCCTTGGGACTCCCCATCTCCACCTCTCTTTCTCCAGGTGAGTCTGAGGATCTTGCCAGCCACCTGCAGTCTTCCCGACAGCGCGTGGGAGAGCTGGAGCGGACTCTGTCTGCAGTCTCCACGCAGCAGAAGCAGGCGGACAAGGTGAGCCCACACCTGCCCGGCCCGGCAGCCCAGCTTCCCTGCTGGGGGAGTGAGCCTCGGGCCTTCTGCAGGAGGGAATGGCTTGCTGCTTTTGTGGTGTGGTTGGTAGAAGCAGCTTGGGGATGAGACGGCTGCTGTGGGAGAGTTGGGGGTGCTGTGCAGAGAACTGGATGTGGAGCCTGGAGGCCGGATGCCTGCCATTTCCCCCTTGGCCAAGTGCTAGCTAGAGAAGGGATATGCTGCTTGGGCTAAGAAGGTGCCAGAGCTTAGCGTGTTCCCGTTTGTGGAGAGAAGGGACGTGTGTGTAATGTACATAAAACTTGCCTGCGAGCATTCGTACACTCGGGAGAGGAACAGAGTGGCTCAGAGACATTTCACTCCTGAGTTTTGGACTATGTGAATGTACCATCCACTCAAAAGGTGAACAAAAGATTAAAGTACAAATTTAATTCCCCCTTCCTACCTGCACCCCCATTCGCAGGGGGGAAAAATGGGCCTAGAGAATTAGAGAGACCAGGATGTTAGAATCCCAGATCTGCACTTAGCCTCTTATATACTGTGTTTTACCTACAAAATGGAGATAAGCCGGGCGTGGTGGTGCACACCTGTAATCCCAGTACTTAGGAGGCTGAGACCGGAGGATTGTGTGTTCAAGGCCAGCATGTGATAACTTAGCAACTATTTCAAAATAAAAAATAGAAAGGGCTGGGGGTGAAGCTCAGAGGTAGAACCCCTCCTTGCTTCAATCCCCAGTACCAAAAAAAAATTAAATGGGATTGCTTGCATGATTCCTAGGGAAGCATCAAATAAAGGTAATTATAGGGCTAGGAATGGAGCTCAGTGGTATAGCACTTGCCTACCACCTGGGTTTGAGCCCCAGCACCCCCCCCCACACACACACACACTCACACACATAAAAAAGTAATTACATTTGTGTGTGTGTGTGTGTCACTTGGGATTGAACCCAGAGGCATTCTACCTCTGAGCTATACCCCCAGCCCTGTCTTATTTTTATTTTGAAACAGGGTCTTCTAGGTTGCTGAGAGTCTCACTACTTGCTGAGGCTGTCCTCAAACCTGAGATCTTCCTGTCTCAACGTTCCAAGTACTGGGATTATAGTAGTGGGCAACCACACCTGGTTTTAAGTAATCACAATAGTAATAGCAATAGCAATAGGATCTGATACCGTAGTAGATCTTTTCTGTTAGATTTTTTTCCCCTGGCTCTTCCCATCTTACTGAAGTGTGTGTGTGTGTGTGTGTGTGTGTGTGTGTGTGTGTGTGTGTGTTTTGTTGGGGATTGAACCCAGGGGCATTCTACCTCTGACCTATACCCCTACCCCCTTTTGACTTTTTTTTAAACAGGGGCATGCTAGTTTGCTGAGAGTCTTTTTAAAAATTACTGAAGCTGGTCTTGAACCTGCAATTCTCCTGTCTCAACCTCCCAAGTATGGGGGTTACAGGAGTATGCCACCACACCCTGCTCTTACTGAATTCTCATGTAAAACAAGTGAGAGGGCTGGGAGTGCAGCTGAGTGATAGAGCGCTTGCCTAGCATGTGTGAGGCCCGGGGTTCCATCCCTAGCACCACAAAAATAACAATAACAAATGAAGATTGGGTGTGGTGGCATATGCCTTGTAGTCCCAGCTACTCAGGAGGCTGAGGCAGGAGGGTTGTGTCCAGGAGGTCAAGGCCAGCCTGGACCACATAGTGAGACCCCATCTCAAATCTAAACAAACACACACACAAAGATGGGACCATGGGCTTGGAAATGCCTTGGGGAAATGTGAGGTGTGGTTGAGGGCGAGGAAGTGTCACTGTGGAATAGTCGCATTGTGTGCAGCTGCCTCGTCAGCCTGCCGGATCCTGACTTGACTTTCTGTACCCGCAGTACAACAAGGAACTGACCAAAGAGCGAGATACCCTCAAGCTGGATTTGTACAAGAACAAGTAGGAAGAGGGAAGGCCGATGGGCGGTCTGGGGACCTGCATGCTGGTGATGAGGTGGGAGGTGGGGTACAGCTGAACATGGGGAGGGTTTGTGCAGGTTTGGACTTGTCCAGAGCCAAGCTCTAGGCCCAGCTGTGCCCTGATTCATGGGGTGGCCTCAGCAACTCGTGTCCTGTCTGTGGCCTGTCACTCAGGACTCTCTCTTCCTGTGGTTTTGGGGTTGTGTGGCAAGGGGTCGCGGGGTCAGTCATCAAAGTGGTCCTTTCTGTTTTTGGTTTGTTCCTTTCTGTGCTGCCCATGGCCAAAGTAAAAACAGTGAGGACCTGAAGCAGCAGAACTCGGAACTGGAAGAGAGACTACGGGTCCTCCTGGAGGAGAAAGAAGCTCTGCAGCTCGGGATGGTGGAGCTGCAGAAGAAGCTGGAGACGTCCGAGCTCCTGCTGCAGCAAGTGAGCTGTAGCCCAGCTCTGGGATAATCTGGGTCCTGGCCCAGAGCTAGGAGATCTGGGACCTTGTTCTGGTCCTGCCATAGAATCCTCCAGAGGTCGCTAGAAATCCACAAACTGGGGCCTTGCCCAGACTTGTGGAATCAGAATCTCCGTGATAAGGATTAAAAAACATTTTTTTTTCATGGTACTGGGGATGGAACCCAGGGGCATTCTACCTCTGAGATATACCCCCAGCCCTATTCGATTTTATTTTTGAAACAGGGTCTCACTAAGTTACTGAGGTTGCCCATGAACCTGGGATCCTCCTGTCTCAGCCTGCAAGTACTGGGATTACAAGTGTGTATCACCATGCCCAACTTAAATTTTTTATTTTATTTTATTTATTTTTTTTGCGGTACTGGGGATTGAACCCAGGGGTGTTCTACCTCCGCACAACACCCCCGGCCCTATTTTTTTTATACTTTATTTTGCAACTGGGTCTCACGAAGTTGCGGAGGGCCTCACTAAGTAGAGAGAGAGAGAGATGGAGAGAGAGAGAGCTGAGGTTGGCCACGAACCTGGATCCTCCGGTCTCCGCCTCCCAAAGTACTGGGATTACAAGCGTGCGCCACCATGCCCAGCTAATTTTTTATTTTTTAAAGCATAAAGCATCCTTCTTGAAAACCATCATTTTATAGATTTCATTTATGTGGTTAGCCTGGGAGTCTGTTTATCTCCTTCTGGGGATCAAGCCAGCACTTTTATTATCATTTGGTAGTGAACCCTGAGTTGTACCTAGATCTAGACTCATACCCCACAAGGGAACACCTGGGCTTCCCAGATCTAAACTTCTCATTTTCCCCCATGTAGTTCTCTAACCGGTCTGAAGCCCCTGATAGTAACCAGCAGTTACCGCAGGCCATAGAGGAGCGGGCACTGCTGGAAACACAAACAGGGCAGGTGAGACTTGGCAGAGGGAGGAGTGTGGGAGGAGGGTGACCCCAGGTGGCCAGGAGCAGGTAAGGACCGTGACAGCCCTTCTTAATTTCTGCACCCATTCTTGCAGCTGATGGAGTCACTGAAACGACTACAGGTGGAGAGAGACCGGTATGCAGAGGACCTGAAGGAGGAGAGAGCCATGTGGCAGCAGAGGATGCAGCAAATGTCAGAGCTGGTGAGGCCCGGCCCGCGGGCGGCTCGCGTGCTGTCCTGGGCCTCTGCACAGTGGGACTGGTGTCTTTTGTTGTGTCGTGTAGCCAGAGGGGGCTATGTGCCCAGGTTTTGTGGAGGTGGGGCAGAAGGGAGAGGTGCACAGATCCTCCAATCCCTCCCTCCACGGCTCTTTCCCCCATGCTGGGGCCAGATGTGCACATTGAGGGAGGAGAAGGAGCAGAGCATGAGTCAGGTACAGGAGCTGGAGACCAGTTTGGCGGAACTGAGGAGCCAGATGGGTGAGCAGGGCGAGGGTGAGCTGGGAGCAGGACCTGGGCCGAGGGTGGTGGGAGTGGTTGAGACCGCCCCAGGGAGGGGGTGGACTCCAGGGCTTGTGGCAGAGGGAAGAGGGTCTGTGCCAGGAGATAGCAAGTTCTGCCATCTCTCTGAGTCTCAAGAGTTCCCATCTGGTGGTGCGCCCGTTGCCAGGCTCCCACAGTGGACTTGAGCGTAATAATGTAAAGAACTGTGTTGGGAAGTGACTTGACAGATTGACCATCATCTGGGCTGGAGCCAGGACGCCAAGGTTTGGGGCGCGGAGCCCGAGTCAGGAGCTGAGGGTTGTGAGAAGCCAGAGGCCCAAGGCCCTTATTGCACGCTTCCTTTCTCAGCCGAGCCCCCCTGCCCGGAGGCCCCAGCTGGACCCTCAGAGGCAGAGCAGCAGCTGCAGGCAGAGGCCGAGCGGCTGCAGAAGGAGCTGGAGAGCCTGAGCGGACAGCTCCACGCCCAGCTGCAGGACAACACCAGCCTGAGCTGCCTGAACAGGGAGCAGGAGGAGAGGCTGCTGGAGCTGGAGAGGGAGGCTGAGTGCTGGGGCAAGCAGGCGGAGGAGCGCAAGCAGATTCTGGAGCGCATGGAAAGCGACCGCACCACCATCAGCCGCGCACTCTTGCAGAACCGCGAGCTCAAGGAGCAGCTGGCTGAGCTCCAGGATGGCTTCGTCAGGCTGGTGCGTAGCCCCAGGCCCTCCTCACTTGCAAGACCTTTGGGGCACACTTACCCACTCTGGGCCTTTACCACACACCCTTCTCCCCTGAAAATGGAGTGCTATGAGGCGGGCTTGGTTATGCACACTTGTAATCCCAGTACTTGGGAGGCTGAGACAGGAGGATCGCAGGTTCTAGGCCAGTCTCAGCAACTTAGTGAGACCATGTTTCTAAATAAATAAATAAGCCGTGCGTGGTGGCACATGCTTGTAATCCCAGTACTTGGGAGGCTGAGACCAGAGTATCGCAGGTTCTAGGCCAGTCTCAGCAACTTAGTGAGACGCCATGTGTGGTGGCGTATGTTTGTAATCCCATTACTTGGGAGGCTGAGACCGGAGGATCCGGGTTTGCGGCCAGCCTCAGCTATTTAGTGAGGTCCTCCACAACAGTGAGACCCGGTTTCAAAATAAGAAATAGGGCTGGGGGTGTAGCTCAGAGATAGAATGCCCTTGTTTTCAATCCCCAGTACTGCAAAGTAAATAAATAAAAATAAATAAATAAAATGGGGCTGGGGTGTAACTCAGAGGTAGAGCAACCTTGGGCTCAACCCTCAGTATCACAAAAAATGGGGTGCTATGGACCCCACGTGAAACGGTGGCTGTGAAGGCACCCTGTGAGCCCAAGCCCTGTACACATGTCCATGGGAGAGTGGGTGGTGTTCACACAGGAGGCGGACAACCCGGTCTGGGGTCTCCAGCCATATTGGTGTCACTGACTGCTGTTCTCTGTCCAGAGCAATGAGAACATGGAGATCACCAGTGCGCTGCAGTCGGAGCAGCACGTCAAGAAGGAGCTGGCCAAGAAGATGGGCCAGCTGCAGGAGAAACTGGGAGAGATGGAGGAGACGGTAGCCCCTTGTGCCTTGAGATATGGGCTTGGCTGGCATAGTCTCTGGGGAGGGGAGCTGGCCAGGCCAGGCCAGACCAGCTGCAGCCTTGGGACAGGTGGCCCCAGAGTCCTGCAGAGCACGCCTCTGATTATTTCTTGCCCCCCACCTGTATTAGAGGTGGGTAGCCCTGGGCTCCTCCAGGTCCAAACATTATTCCTGCTAGAGGCCCAGAGCCCCCTCAGAGTAGGGAAAGAGACAGGGTCATGATGGGAGGTGCTAATGTTTCACATCGCTAAGTCTCAGTTTCCCCAACTTATAAGGTGATTCATGTTTTCCTTATAGAGGTGTTGAGGATTAAATGAGATAATGGCCAGGCGTGGTGGTGCACACCTGTAATCCCAATACTTGGGAGACTGAGACAGGAAGATCGCAGGTTCAAGGACAGCCTCAGCAAGTAGTGAGACTCATCAACCTAGTGAGACCCTATTTTGAAATAAAAAAATAAAATAGGGCTGGGGGTGTAGCTCAGAGGTAGAATGCCCCTGGGCTCAATCCCCAGTGCCACACACACAAAAAAAAGATAATGTGTGTAAAGTATTGGGCACTAGTAGTGTGCATTTGACAGATGTGGGTTGGTGCTCTGCTTTTCCACGTCTGTGGCCTGAAATCCAAGTGGTGGGAAAGAAGGTTCCAGGTGTGAGGCTAGGTGCAGAGGGACCAGGCTCTATGTGTCCCCCATCAATGGGCTCAGAATCTGGAGGCAAGCCAACACCTGCCTTCACCCCTAGGGTCTTCCCACAGGTGGAGATGAAGAGCCAAGAGGCTCGAAGTCTGCAGCAGGAGCGAGACCAGTACCTGTCCCATCTGCAGCAGTATGTGGCGGCCTACCAGCAGTATGTGGCTGCCTATCAGCAGCTGCTCTCCGAGAAGGAGGCGCTGCACAAGCAGTTTCTGCTGCAGACTCAGCTCATGGACAGGCTGCAGCAGGATGAGCTGCAGGGCAAGATGGCGGCCGAGGTTGCCCGCCAGGAGTTACAGGAGACCCAGGTGAGGGAGCTGCCGAGGCTGGGCCTCGTGGGAGGGCCTGGCCGCCTGTGTGTCTTCTCACAATTTCCTGGCTCTGTAGGAGCGTCTGGAAACCACCAGCCAGCAAAACCAACAGCTCCAGGCCCAGCTGAGCCTCCTGGCTCTCCCTGGGGAAGGTGAGCAAAACTGCCCAGAGGGAGAGGAGAGAGCCTGAGGAGGGACTGTTGGCAGAATAGAACTGAGGAAGCCGGGTGCAGTGGTGCACGCCTGTAATCCCAGTACTCGGGAGGCTGAGGCAGGAGGATCACAGGTGCGAGACCCTATCTCAAAATAAAAAAATAAAAAGAGCTGGGGTGTAGCTCAGAGCCAGAATACCCCTGGTTCAATTCCCAGTACAAAAAAAAATAGAATGGAGAAGTTAGAGACCCTTAGAAAGGCTGATCATTCTCCTCCAGGGAGCAGGTGGCCCTGGGGTACACAGGAAGAGGGGCAGAAGTGGGCCCTTCCTCCCTGGGCTTTGCCTCCTTTGTGGGGTTGTCTGAGAACTCCTCTGGCTGCCTCTGGTAGGAGATGACGTGGACAAGGTACAAATGGAAGAGGAGGTTTCTCGGCCCAACCTGACCATCCCAGAGGACCTGGACAGCCGAGAAGCCATGGTGAGCTGGACTCCACCCTGCCTCTGTCCCACCCTTCCTGCCTCCCCCTCGACACCCCGATACCTTGGTTTCCCCACCCTCTGAATTCTCTGGACGCACACACTTTGATGGGAGCCAGTGGTCAGACACCATTCCACCTAGAAACCACAGGTGTGCCCACTGCCCCTGTTTGTCCTGAGTACTCCCCCAATAAAAGCGCACCCCTCTTGCCTTCAGGTGGCCTATTTTAATGCGGCTCTAGCCAGTGCTGAGGAAGAGCAGGCCCGGCTGCGCGGACAGCTGAGGGAGCAGCAGGCACGCTGCCGGCGCCTGGTTCACTTGGCACTGCCCACCCAGAGTGAGCCCAACAAAGAGGCCCCGGCCCCCAGGAGTGGGGGCGACGGCATGTCTGCGGAGAGCCCCCAGTCTCTCCAGGTGGCCATGGAGAAGCTGCAGGTGAGTGCGTCTTTCCTGAGGGAGGCCAGGAAGTGTGGGTGCAGGGCAGGTGGCATTGAGTCCTGACCCCTTCTATTTGGGCTCCAGAGTCGCTTTCTGGAGGTCATGCAGGAGAAGGTGGATCTCAAGGAGCGGGTGGAGGAACTGGAACATCGCTGCATCCAGCTCTCTGGAGAGACAGACATCATTGGTGAGCTGGGCCGGGGCCACGGTATGGTAGGGGCTGCGCTGTGGGTCGGTCTGGGGAGCTCCGGCGTCTGAGCCCTGTCCACCCTCCCCGCAGGAGAGTACATTGCCCTCTATCAAAATCAGAGGGCAATGCTGAAGGTGCGACACCGGGAGAAGGAGGAGTACATCAGTCAGCTGGCCCAGGACAAGGAGGAGATGAAGGTAGGGGCCCTGACTGTGTCTGCCGGCTGGGGCACAGCTTGGGGCTGGTGATGGGCACTGAGCGCCTCTCCCTCCAGGTGAAGCTGCTGAAGCTGCAGGAGCTGGTGTTGCGGCTCGTGGGGGAGCGCAACGAGTGGCAGGGCAAGTTGCTGCCCACCCAGAGGTCTATGGATGAGCCCCCCACAGGGCCCTCAGCCCCCCAGAAACTGGGAGCTGCTGATCCGCAGAGTGGTGAGTAGTGCCCATGGGGCAGGCTGGCAGGAGCAGGGGGGGCTGGCGCCTTGCTCAGAGCCCCATCCTCTTCTCTCCAAAGACCTTGGTGAGGTGAGCCTCGACAACGTGGAGCCGGCACCAGGGGAGGCCGGGATGGGCTCTGCCTCCGAGAACCCCACCGCGCAGCAAATCATGCAGCTGCTACATGAGATCCAGAACCCCCAGGAGCGCCTGGGCTTGGGCCACAAGCCCTGCTTCCCCTTCTTCTACCGGGCTGACGAGAATGACCAGCTGAAAATCATGGTCATCTAAGAGCCAAAGCCTGGAGAAATAGAATCGGCCCACCTCACCCCTCCTCACTACACCCCCTACCTCTTCCCAGTCACCCTTTTATCTGTAGAGTAGCAAGACCCCTATCTAATAGGGACACAGACAGCAGGTGCAGACCCTTTGCCACTTTGGCCAGGGCTATCTTTAATTTCTGGACTCTGGTTCCACAAAGAGCCAGAGACTCATGAAGTTAGCAGGCTGCCTCTCTCGAGGCACTTTGAGGGGACGGGTGGGGCTCACTGTGGCTAGGTAGGGGTGGGATCTGGTGGGCAGTTCTTCATTCAGCAGGGCTCTCATCTTCTTAGAAGCACTTGGGGCAGGACAGCCAGGTGGCATCCTCTTGGGCCCTGTGACAGGAGGGCTCACTGTAGACCAGGCGAGGGCAGTTGGTACAGGCAGTCTATTCAGGGGCTCCCATCTTCAGAAATACTTTGGGGTGGTTTGGGAATATAATTTGGGTTCCAAATCGGCCATTTCCAGTACCACCCAAAAAAGAAAAGACAAATGCTTGGGGGCAGGGTGGCTGGGCAGCTTTATCTCAGGCCTCATGACAGTCAGGGCAGAGGCTGCTGGGGGTGGAATTACCCCTACATACTGTACCTGTGTAACATTTTGTATATTCCGGGGAAGGGCCGCCCCTTGTATCATAGTGGAGATAATGGCACATGGGATAAAGTTCTAATAATTATTTGGGGCTGGGAAACTTATTGGTAGCATAAGACAGAGGAAGGAGGCAGGGACAGGGTTGTGGTACCCTGGTGATGCGGCTCCTGTTTATTTTGCTTTTTATTTAGGAATAAATGGATTTAGCCATACTTTGCGGTCTTGGGTTCCTGTTTCCATCACCGGGTCAGCTGCTCTGTACTGAGCAGGAAGGAGCCTGCCAGCAGAGGGCAGGCTTCTGAACTGCATGGAGCCCAGGTGTCCAGCAGGGCCGTTCAGCGTCCTCCAGGCCTGTCACCTGTATGCTGCTTGCTGAAGCCTGGGGGGCTGCACTAATGGGCAAGAGACTCGAGCCTGATCTAATGGGAGGAACGTGATGCAGCACCTAAGGGTGCTGACTGCCAGGCCAGGCTTTTCCCACTCCCATCTCCCTGCTTCCCTGGCCTGTCCACACCTGGGGGCCTCTTCCTCCTGTCTGTCCCTCCAGAGCGGACTCCAGCCCCACACCCTCCCTCCAGGCTGAGCTGGCGGCCCTGCTCCCTTGTGCCCAGAGGGGGGCTCACAGGATGAGGAGCGAACCTCCAGGCACTTTCCCAGCAGTCACCCCTGTCAACAGCACCCCAGCAATGGCCTTTCTTCTCCCCACCCCGCTTTTAAACCTCCTCCTCCCTGAACCCCACAGAGAACAGTGGGGTGGAAGACAGGGTAGCCAGAGGAGGCAGTACAGGACAGCGGAGGCAGTACAGGAGCCAGCACAGGACACATAGTTCCCATCGTCCAGAAATGGGTTTTATTCTCAGCCAGGAGACAGCAAGACTGGAGGCGGTCAGAGACCCACACAGCTGCCAGCACAGCACCCCCATGCTTTGAGGGGGGACGGGAAGATGGCTGAGGGAGGCTCACTGGAGGCGGCATAGTGTGGAGGGGAGATGTCAGGGTGACAGCGTTCCCTTGTAGTTGGGCCACAAGACTCCACAAGGACAACATGTGATGGATTCCCAATGCTAGAGGCGTGGCTGTGCCGGCCATATATGTGTGTGTGTATGTATATATGAATATTTATAGATACTTATAGAACAGGGCAGGAGCAATACCACAGAGGGGCACAAGTTTTCACCAACGTCACACCTGGATGTGTCAGCTCACCACTACAACAGACTGTCACAGATGAAAGGGATGCTTTGGGGCTGGGGGAGTCACTGTCAAGTCACAGAACAGCCATCCAGGCGGGCTTGGAAAGGGAGGTCACCGAGGAATAGGAGGGATCTGGTTAGAGGTCGAAGGGGGGGCCTGGGGCTCTCAGGATGTGACAGGCTTGCCTGACCCGATCGGCTGGCAGTTGGAGAGAAAGCCGAGAGAGAAAATGGGAGAGAGAAAAGGAAGGAGAGCTGGTAAGGCAAGGGCAGCCACGCCCTGGCAGCAGTGGAAGGGGCTGAGGCAGGTGTGGGCATGAGCAAGGAGAGTGGAATGGAGGAGCTGGAGGCAGCTGGGCCGAGGCACCCAGGGAGTCTGCTGGAGGTTGGGCTGCCCTCCCCACCATGCACGCAGCCTCACACCACCCAGGCAGTGCACCCACAGCTGCAGATGTGTGCCGGCCCCCTGGGGCCACTGCCTCCTCTGGCTACCCTGTCTTCCACCCCACTGGCCGAGGGCCACCCCTAGCCTCAGGGAGCCCCCGCAATAGCCATCAGGCTGGAGGAAGAAGATTGAACTGGAAGGGCGAAGCTAAGAGGGGTGCCGGAGGGAGTGCTGGAGGCCCTTTGGGTAGTCAGAGAGCCCCTCGGGTAGTCAGGGAGACCGGGAGGCAGGCAGCCGGATGCCAGTGGCCACAGACTTATAGGTCTAGGAGGGGAGCCTCGGCTGGCCAGGGGGCTCACCTAGGCCCTTCCTGCTGGGGAAAAGCAGAAGGGCGAGAGTCAGTGGCCGGGGAAGAGTGGCAGGAGGGTGTCTGTTGCAGGGCAGACTCCATGGCCCCGCCAGGCGGAACTCAGAGACGCCGACCTGCCCGGTCAGCAGACACTGTTGTCCCCTTGGCTGAAAAGCGTAGGTCACCCTGAGGGGCAACAGGCTGAGTGGAGGAGCCCCAGCCCCAGGGCTGCTTGAGGTGCTCCCTCGGGCTGAGGACACAGCCTTCAGGTATACTTGTGACAAAACCAAGGAAGTAGGGAAGGGGACTGTGTCCCTGCCTCACCTGTGAGGTGCATCATGGGCTGACCAGAAAACACCAAACAGCCAGAGCCTCTGCTCGCTCACCCCTGACCTGTGGTGGACTCGGTTCCCAGTGCTCCCAGGCTAGGAGCCGGATGCCCTGCCTCAGCAGCACAGCTCGGATTGGGAAACCAGCATGGCATGCCCAGGGTGAAGTTCAAAGGCCCCTAGCCACCTTGGAGCCCAGCTGTGTATACAACCTCTCCAAACCCCCAGCCCCTACACCATAAACCATGAGCTCTCTGGCCTCTCTGGTGGCCCCAGAGAGCACCCACATCTGCCAGCATGAGCAGGGAGCGTGTCCCAAGAGCCCTGGGCTCAGCTATGGAGGCTTTGCGCAGCGGCGCTGAGTCCCGAGGCTCGCTGAGGAGGTGAGAGCCAGCTGGCAGAGGACAGAAAGGAAAGAGGGAGTCGAGCTACAGAAGGGGGAGGGAGGGGGCCTGGCTCTGAGGTCCCAGTTTGCACCCCCAGTGTGGAGCTGGTGCAGCGGGGGGCAGACACATAGTTCATGCAGCAGGCCAAGACCATGTACCTACAGTGGTCGACACTCCTCAGGGGTCACTGATAGTGATTCTGAAAAACAGCACAAAATCAACAGGGCAGTTCACACACACAAGCCTGGGGGCGGGGGCCACGCACATGCACACACCCGGGCGTGCACACACATGTTGGGAGGCCCCTTGGCCCCACATGCACACGCTAACATACATGCCCACAACACGCATACACCCCCTCCCCCACCCCCCAAGTGCCCAGCACCCTCGCTGGCCGGCACGTGCAGCATGGATCTGGGGCATGCAGCCACTCGGCACACTGAAGCACACGCGTGGGCTGTCACAACACAGAAGCTCGCCTGCACACAAGGCATTTGCACCAGCTCCCTACACACTTGTGTCTGGTGTGCTCAGAGGGCCACCACAATGCTCTGTAGAGGGATAGGACTTACTTTCTAGGGTCCAGCTGTTGTTTCTCTGCTCAAGAGTCTGCTATGGCTCCCTACTGCCTACACCACTGAGTCCCAACAAGTCAATCCCTTCTGCCAACTTGAAGGTTCTCCAACCTGCCCCACCCTACCCACAGCCCTCTTCCTCGTTCTGTCTGTACTCTGCCCAGCCAGAAGCTCTGTGTATTCCACACTAAACCTCTGCGCACTTTGCTGCTCCCTACCCAAATGCCCTCCGACCCCTCACCACTTGGGCCTCATCTCCATCATGCCCCAGACCCCGCCGAAGTTGGCTGCCTTGAAGAAGTTCTACCAGACTGCTTTCCTCCCCCAGGCAGGGCCTTGCCTTGCCAAATGTTTCCCATGTGTTAGGCTGGATTAGAGCAGGTACCAAATCTTACAGTTCCCATCCATAACACCTCAGCATAGACCTGGACAGGTCAGGTAGCCGTAAGAGTTTCAACTCAAGTTGGCAGTTAGCAAAGTGCTCCCATAGCCACATTTGCTGTTAACCCGGCATCCCTACAGCCACTGTCTCCCTTGATTCCCACACCAACCCTGAGAGAAAGGTAGAAGGTTAATTATCATTTTGTAGAAGGGAAACAGGCCTGGGGAGGGACAATGACCTGCCTATAAGGCCAAGGTGAACCAGCATCTCTGGACTCCAAGTCCAGTGCTCCTACCCAATACTGTGCTGCCTACCTCTTTATCCCATCTATTTCAGTCATCAGATCCCCATAGAAGCAAGCCCCATCTTGCTTGGTTCATGGAGGCTAGTCCCTAAGGCCGACCCTCCAGCCATCTGGAAACAACAGATGCTATTGGTCTGCAGTGCTCTTCCTCAGAGAACGTAGACCGTGGAAACAGCAGACTGAGTCAGATATTGGACTGAACTTCCTTGAAAGAGGGTCATGGATCAAGAAGGCAAAGTCAGGGCTGGGGATGTGACTCAGTGGTAGAGCCAGGCATGTTTTAGGCCCTGGGTTTGATTCCTAGTACCATTAAAAAAAAAAGATGAAGTCAAGGTAAGTAGAATCCTTTTCTTTGGAAAGCTCTGGAATGGGGCAGCCTTCACCCACCCCTGTCCCAGCTCCACCCCACCCCCACCCCACCCCACAGTCCAGGCCAGGGAGGGCCAGGGGCAGGGAGAAGGAAAACGACCAGATTTCCCCATGGTTCCCCAGCTTCTCCCTCTCCAACCCCATGCCTGGGTGCCACTCTCACACTTGTGTGCATGCCCACACACATACACACCGCACACCTTGTTGGTCATACAGTTGCAGCCTGGTCTTGGTTCCAGTGGGCCAGACACTAGACGCCACCCTGGGAAAGCTCCAAAATCCAGGCTAGGAAGTGGGGGTAGCAGGTAGCCCTGAATGTAACTGAAGGAACTCCACATGGACCAGAGCGGATCTGGGTTCAGGCCTCTAGACCTGAGGTAGGCTCACCATGGGTTGGGGGAAGAGGACTTAATGGATGTGATAGTCCTGTCACAGCCAAACAATTCTGGCATCTGAGGCATGTGCCAACCTTCTCTGTCCCATATCTGTCTGCTCTTCTGGCCTTCCAAGTCTTGGACCAGGGTCCAGGGTAACAGGGTCCCTCTGTGGAGCAGTACAGGATGCCGTTCTGCTAGGTACAGGTCTGGAGGCAGCAGACTGAGGGTTTCTGGGCTGAGTAGAGGTGGTGGAAGCCAGCATGGATGCATTGGTGGATGCTGTGGGAGCTGTTCTGGCAGGGACCATGTGAGGTGTGCTGGGCAGAGCTGCTTGGGCTGGCTGGACTGCAGTGTGTGGAGCTGAGTGAGTCGACGCAGGCTGTGCAGGGTGAGCTGCTGTGGGTCTACATGAGGCCGCAGACTGTAGCTTCCTAGGAACAGGCCTCAGTTGAGGTCTTTCTGGGTTTAGGAAAGGCAAAGGCACCAACATGACCTTCCTGGGCGGTAGCAACTCATCCTGCGATGGTGTTGGTGACTCTTTCTCAGAACAGCTCTCTCTTTTCTGGGATCGTATTTGTGGTTTCTCCTGACCCTTCAGCGCATGTGGGGTATGCCGCCACAATTTGCCAGCCAGGGATGCCTGGGGGTCTTTGGTACCGGTTGAGTTTCCCAGGGTCTGGGAGCAAGAGAGCCTGTTTTTCTTGTCCAACTTCTTCCCCAGAGCATGGTAAACCTGCACGGACTCTAGCATGTACAAGGCCAGAGAACTTCGAGGCTTTGGAAAGGTCTCTTGGAGAAGCTCAGATGCATTCATCTTTCTCTTTCTCTGGGCACTGTGGGGCTTCTCTGCTGCCTTGGGTTTGTTCCCTGACTGGTTGGTATCTTGATCTTTCCTGGAGTGATTTTCTCTGGGCCTTTTGGTCTTCTCCTGTGCATTGCCCTCTGTTTGGCTGGTTTCTGTTGATGCACAATTGGGAGGTTTGCAGTGAGAAGCCTGAAGTGTATTCCCAGGGGCCCTGTCATTGACTGCATCCCTGCCAGCAAGCACTCTTCCCAGGGACAGGCACTCAGGGTCCTGTGCCCAGAGTTTAGCCTTAGGGGCCTCATCGATGGGATCAGAGGCTTTATGTTTTTTATCCTTGACTCTATCATAGGGTCCCTGTAGGATGCTGGACTTGTCCTCCACTTCCTTGGTGTTGATGGCTGTGTTATCCTCGGGGTTGGTTGCGTTGGGACTTGGGTATTGGTCAACCGCTGTCAAGCAGTTGAGAATCTGGGGAAGGTGCATATCCTCCACCACTGCATTGATGTCTGCCCAATCACTGCTGCACTGGATCCCCGCGCCTCATGTGTGCCTTGGTCCTGAAGACTCAAGCTGTTCTTTTGAGAAATGTCCATTTCACAACCAGGCTTTTCAGAGCCCACGGGATCCATGTAGGACAGGAGCTCTTCAATATTGGGGCTTTCTCTCGGGCACCATGGAGGATCTCGGTGTTCTTCTGGCATAATAAAGGCCTCCAGGGGCTCTTAAAGCCTGGTTTTCATCTCCAAATTCTCTTCCTCTGTCTGGACTGGGCTTAAAGTGGGAGCTGGTGGCACAAGATTGGCAGGACTCTGTTCTGGGTGTGCTATGGAAACATCCCTAAGTTCAGGTAGTTGGCCACTGTCATGTACCTGACTCTGCTGCTGCAGATCTTGGGGAATTCTGACATTTTTGGATGACAAAATGTTTGGCTTGTAGGTTGCAGTCCCAGAGAAGTCGCCATCCTCATGGGAGTTTCTATCCCTGCAATGGAATCAACGAAGATGTCAGGCCCTGGAAAGTAACAATCACCTCCTACCTACTAACAGGGTCATCAGGGCCCTTCTAAGGGTAGGTATGGCTATACCCTGAGGTCCTGTGAGAATCATTGATCAGGCAGGTATTACACCATGGGCATAGGAGAACAAGGCATTGCCGGGTGTAGCTGTAACTGGTTATCATTTGTTGTCACTTCTCTTTGTTTGTGATTCATGGGATCAATGTTTGTGAAAAGGAAAGTGAAAGTTACTTAAATATGAAGTGCCTTAGGCTGATGATTTAGCTGGATGTGGGAACCATTGGGTTAGATCCCAATCACCTCCTAGAAATGTTTTTAAAAGCCTCGCATTCTCAATTTAGCATCTCTCAATTTTCTCCATACCTTTCAGTGTTATGAACACTTCACACCATCAACTAATAGGGAAAGTGGAGCTATTCTCATGAAATGGTTGAAATTAGAAAGCAATACTGTTATTACCATTCTTATTCTCACTGTCTCATAAAATGGATGAGCGAGAATTGATGTGAGCACCTCGGTTTTGGTAGGTTATCTGAACACATGTATTAAATCCTGGCTTATATAATGGATAATCAAACCGTCATGACCATGGTCAGTTTTGAAGTATTTGTAAGGAGAAGTAAGCAAGACAGGAGGGAAGGGAGTCAGTAGGAATGTGATCTTGTTGGGGCAATACCTGTCATGGCAATGCACAGAGGCTGACCACAGTGTCGTGCTCATGGTCTCCTGGTTGAGCACGGATGTCCAGCACAGTGTCCCGAATCCCAACCTTCCAAGGGTGGTGGGGGAAATCTCTGCACTTCAGTTCTACCTCTCTGTGAACTCCCCACGCTTCAGTCTCTGATTGAACCCTTCTTTTGAATGTGAATCTCATTCCGTACCATTCTTGCTGTTTGAACTCACCCTTTACACTCATTTCTGTGGAGGGTTCAGCAGTCCCAGTGCAGTCCATTGCAGAAGTGGAGAGAGATGGCAGGACACATGTAGGCTGCACCTGCTTTAGCACCAGCATCCTTTTGGGTGGAGGGGCAGAGACAACAGTTCTTGTGTAAGTCACAGGGCCAATGGCTTGCAAGCTGGGAACAAGTTCTCCAGAAGGCACAGGGCCCACTGTCCCCTGTCCATAGATATAGACCTGGCTTCCTTGTTGGTAGGGAAGTGACAGGCTGTGTCTCTGATTTGTAATTTGTGATGGTGGCCCCTGCACCAGGCTAGCAGAGAGTGATGGGTGCAGAGGGATGGTGGCACTGAACTCTGCAGTATTGCCATAGTGGGCTGAAACCACTGTGGAAGCAATGGATGTGCCCTACTCCAAGACAGTCATAGCAAAATCCCTGTGTGAAGAGGAGTGGATTTCAGTGTGAGTGCTTGCTGTGGTAGCCCACTGACAGAGGCCAGGATAGGAGGCAGCTGGCATGTACATCTGGCTCTGGTCAGGCACCGCAGACAACAAGGCCATGCTGGAATGATGGTACATGTGGGAACTCCCCATGAGTGGCTGCAAGGATGTGCCAGAGGCCGAGGGCAGCAGCCATGTTGAACTGACAGCTGGGACAGACACTCTTGAGGAGCTGTAGACACTTCCTCTTAGTGAAGCTGCATTGCTCACAACAGGAAGAGGGAGCTGCAGTTCATTTTCTGTGCCACATAAAGATGGAGTTTGTAAATCACCTGTAGGAAACAAAAGGGCAATAAAAGTGAGATTTGTGAGTATTCGCTCAGTTGGAGTAACAGAATTATGTTAGTGTTTTAGTATTGGGAAAGGTCCTACTACCAGCATTCACTGCAACAGTGGAAATCAGTTGAGGATGGCTGCGGGTGTTGGAGCCTTTTGGCACACTTCTGATGAACTGCCTTTTCTCTCCACTTGGACACACATGACCCGTGTGCTCTGGGCCATACACTGTTCTCTAGAAGGATCTTTCTTCCTGTCCTTTCACATGAACCTGCACCTGAACTGACTGCTAACCATCCTGGTGTTGAATGATTTCTGAACAGGAGAGCCTTCGAGGAGTTCTAATATGACCATGTTCGGTTTGAGGAAACTGAGGGTAAGAGAGTTCCCATTGGCTTCTTCGAGTTCTTACAATATGGTAGTGTCAGAATCCAGACATATAACTAGACTTCCTTCCCAGGAATCTGTGTTCTGAGCCTGCGCTAGAAACCAGGAGAGACAGGAGGACATTCTTAAGTCTGTTCACTAGAAAACTTCCCTGCAATTAACAGTTTTATCTTCAGTGTCTCATTTTGCACGCCCAGGTCACAAGCCACTTCCTAGTAATCACTTATCTCCCTTTTGGAGCCTGGCTTTAGTAGTCATTTTAATAACATTCTCCAGAAATGCCCTTTGGAAAATAAAAGTTATATGAACTCTCTTGGTTTCAGGATGCTCATCTACAAAGTGGTTAGGGTTAGGGTTAGGTTAGTGAGAGGATTTTACCCCACTTAGGTTTCATTTCTATTTCTGTTGACACAAACACCATCAAAAACTTTATTTTGTTTTCTAAACATATGTGTCACAAGATTCAACATTGTCAAAGACAGGGATCTTAAAACAGGCTGCCAATTAATCCTCTTTAGGCAGCCCAGGAAACAGACTTTACAAAAGAACCCAGGATCGGTTCAAAGTCGCATACCTAGTCAATGTCAAAGCCCAAGTAAGTTTAGGTGTCTAGATTTCTAGCTCAATACTTTCCCCCATTGTGCCAAGCTGTTTTGGGACTATTAAGTAATTGAGAAGGAATAAGTCTAATGAAATTCTTTCAAAGTCTCTTTCCTCAGCTGACATTCTTAGAGAAGAGGTAACATCAATCGCAGGTACAAGGTGTGAGGGGACAAAACCAGGGGAAATTGGAGTGGCTGTAGGCAAAGAGCACATGTGTCCAGTAAGGAGGTCACTGGTCATTCACTGGTCACTGGTCTCTTGTGATGGCCCTACTGTGTTTAGAGGCAACTCCATGGGAACCCCAAGATTCTACCAGGTAGTGTTAAGTTTGGTGGGAGAATAATGTCACAAAACTGGCAGTTTAAAGGTAAAAGATAGCCACTAGGGAGGTCATAGTTCCATTTGGAAGACTGGACTGGATGGGGATAATGCCAGGAGAGTTACACCAGCACCTATGTGACTGAGTTGTGTAGAGGTGATGTCCTGCAAAACACACATGGTAGTTTTCCATGCCTCAGGTTTTATGTTAGGGAGGTGATCTCAGTGTTTCTATTGTTTACCAATAAAATTGTGTTTATATTTCACATATATTTCACATTATAGTTGACCATTTTATGCATGTAAATATATATTTAATTAGTATTACAAGTGAGGAAGGAAAAGAATCTACATGTGCAACTCATTGTTCTGAAACCACGTCAGTCTTAAATGTACAAAATCAGCCAGTTGTGGTGGCACATTCCTGTAATCCCAAGATTTGGGAGGCTGAGACATGAGGATAGCAGATTCAAGGCCAGCCTCAGCAATGTAGCAAGAATCTCAGCCACCTGGTAACCCCCCGTTACCAAATAAAAACATTAAGAGGGCTGGGGTGTAGCTCACTCTAGAAGGCCCCAGTAGTACAACAAATAAACAAAATAAATTAAAACAATTGTACCTGTTCAAAGAGTCAATTTTCATCTATATTCTAAAGCAAACAACTGTTGTCTTTCCAATTAGCTACTTTTCTTAGTGGTACCCAAGATTTAGCCTATGTCCTGCCTCCGTCCACTTCTCTGTGTGGATTGGAGTGTATGGCCTTTCACATTATTTAAAAATTATTTGGTCCTCTTCAATACTCTGTCCAAAACTACATCATTCCCCCCCTGGAAATATCTTTATGTTCCCCATCTCTCAAATCTCATGTTTTCTCCTCCCTCATTTCCCCATTTGCCAGCTCTGGTAAGTACCTCTGGACCTGTGCTGAAAGGAAACAGTGTCAAACTTCCTTCCCCTGAATATCTGCCTCTTTCTAGCCCAGCACACCTCTTCTTTACTGTTGAGTTTTCTGTTCACCTGCATAAGAGAGATAACTCCAAGTATGTCAATATTAATTTTGAATAGCCCCGAAGTTCAAATACCAAAGTTGGACTATTCATGGATGGAGACTGTTAACAGATGAAACATCCTGGTCTATTAGTGGTAGTTTTCCACCCCTTCTATATTTTGTCTGTTTCACTTGAAACAAACACCTTCACAAATGTGGGTTTCATTTCCTATGTGTGTAGGCCCTAAAACCCTAAAATCACAAAGAAATGTCCTGTAAAGAGGCTGTCAGTTATCCTCATGGAGACAAAGAGGAAACAGATTTTTTGAGAGTAAAGGATCCGTCCTAAGTGACATACCGAGTAAATGGAAAAGCCACACCTGATATTAGGTCTCTAGATTTCCAGTTGAATACTTTCCCCCCCAAATCCAAACTGTTATGACTCTACTACTAAATTTTGAGGGTATAAACCCAATGATAAACTGTAAATTTTTCTTTCCTCACCTGACATGGTTAGAGAAGAGGTATCATCAAATGCAGATACAGGGGTTGATGGGACAACAGCAGAGGTTGTCTGGGTAACTGAAAGTAGAGAGCACAGAAAGAAGGTCACTGGTCACTGATAAGTCACTGGTTACTGTCCTCTTGCCATGACCCCAGTGTGTTTACAGACAGCTCCATGGAAACCCCAAGGTTCTACCAGGTGGTGATAGGTTAAGTGGAAAGATGATGTCACAAAAACGGTAGTTTAAAGTTATAGGAGAGCGAATTGGAAGGTCATATATTCAAGCAGAAGACAGGAATGGTTAGAGAGAATGCCAGGAGAGATATAACAGCACCTAAATGGCTGAGCTCTGGAGAGGTATACTGCCACAAGACACACCTTGTAGTCCCACTTTCTCCAGGCTCTTATATGACAGAGATCATGTCAATGTTTTCTACTAATGTTTACAGATCATTTTTGTTTACATTTAACATCTTTCACAATAATCTGAAGAATATTATGAATATATATATATATATATATATATATATATATATATATGTATATATGTAACATTAGTATCTGTAGGGTGGAAGGAAATTGAAATCTACCTGGTGTACTTAATTGTTCTGAAACCAATTCAGTCAATCTGATTGGTGATGCTACTGCTTTTGAGGTCCTAAGAGTGTGATCGAAAGTCCCTTTTTAAACCTGGTTGAAGAGTGAAGTTTGTTGTGTGTACCTGGAGCAGAGGATGTGTTCCTAGTCTCTCTTTTCTTAGTTTCTTCTCCTTCAATCCTAATTTCTTTACACTGGGCTGGGTCAGGTTGACTGGAATCTCTCTCCCCCACCCATTCGTTGTATGCTGGGCCCTCCACCCGGTGCCATGAAAGGGCCTGGTGCACTAGCAGAAGCCTGCTCTAGAGTACCGAGTACCAGGCCTCTTCCACGTGGCAGTGATTCAGCATATCAATGGCAAAGATGGCGCTGGCAGACCCCTCGGAGGGAGGTCCCGCAGATAGCCCCACCTAGCCTCAGGAGGGCTATGATAGGCAGTTACCTCCTTCCGTGCTCACAGACCACAGGTGCCTCTACCTATGATAGGTTACAGGGGGGCGTGGTGACCCGACCTGTCGCGTGCCATTGGGTCACACCCTACTGCTTGCGAGTTTCCTGTATGGCCTCTACTATAAAAGAGGGGTTTGGCTTTCTAATAAACGAGATTGTGCCAGACATGTCTCCCGGTCCGAGGTATGGTTATTCAGGCCGTCGACGTCTGCCCCCCTTCAGCATCGTACCACTCCCGGGCGGGCCCCGAGAGTTGTAGGAATATTTTCAAGGAGAAATCTTAAGTTTTGGATTTTTACATTTATGGATGTTACTTCCTATTAAGTTCTGAAAGGTGTGTTCTCCTAAATTACCCCCATGTTTGACACATAAACCTAGCACTTTGGCAGCAAACTCTAGAGAGGGGGGAGACACAGTTGGCTGCACACTCTCTCTCTTCTGGATATTGGTCACAGTTCTTTTGCCCATAATTTGCTTCCTCTGGCTCCTTTGGCTGGGCAGACTTCCTGCCATCATGGTCTTTACACTTGAGCAGAGCTGAGTACTCTTTCTGTTTCCAAAATTTAATCCAATGTGGTATTTAGTGTGTCCTCCTTCCCACTACAAAGAGCCACTGTGCAATCTTTTGTCTCGTGTATTCTGCAAAAGACGTGAGGGTGCAAAACCAGGCAAAATGGAGAGGACAAGGCCTCAAGATATAAGAAGATATATGTGGAGCCTAGAGAAAGTGAGTTTACAGGAAAGAAGACAACAATGAGTATTTGAAGGTTGTGTTATTTGTGAGAATTATGTCAACTCATTGTGGTCTTATTTAGTAATAACACAACACATACTTTAATATTGTTTTAGGTAGCTTACTAGATATCTCAGAGACTGCCATGATTCTGTAAATTCAGTAAATGTGAAGGATAGGTAACCATAATTTATGTAGAAAAATATTTGAAATATTTCAATAAGCACTTTTCTGAAGCTGGGTGCAGTTGTGTACACCAGTAACTCCGGTACTTGAGTGGAATAGACAGGATGATTGAAGGTTCCTTGAAGGCGTCAGCAACTTTGGGAACCCTTGATCAAAAATAATACATGGAAGTAGGGGGTAGAATGTCCATGAGTTCAATCCTCCTTCTCACAAAAGGACAGAATCAAAAGAAAGAAGGAAAAACCCCACAAAACACAAACAAAAACTAGACCATTTGGCTGTATCCCACTGGTAGAGTAGCCCTCATCTCATTCCTGTACTGGAAAAAAAAAACTGCTATAAATCTAGCAAGCTGTATGGGGTTTACCTATAGTTGATGCACTCAGGGGGCTGAGGCCGCAAGATGGCTACAGCCCACGTGTTTGAGGCGAGCCATAGCAACATAGGAAAATCGGTGTCAAAAGCAAAACAGAAGCTGGGTTTTGTGGCTCATCCCCAAAATCTGCATTCTTGGAAGGCTGAGACAAGTGTATCAGAAATTCTTGGACAGACACAGCGAGTTAGCAAGACCCTGAGAATCATGTGAGACCCTGTTTCAACAGGAAAAATAAGCAGAGATACAGCTGTAGCCCCAGAAGTAGAATGTGTTAGGGTTTTATTCCCAGTTCCAAAAGCAAGAAACAAACAAGCAAGCAATGAAACAAACAAGCAGACAAAAAACCAAACCTCTCGAATGTAGACAACAAAACTATAAATATAAATTAATTCCATCATAACATTCATTCCTATTTCTCTGAATATTACTCAACCGGTAGTAGTTGTTAATCCTAGCAAATAGATATTTCACTTAATTTAGGCACATCAAAACCAGAAAGTACACTTTGAAAGGATCAAGGTAGTTTTCATATTTATCCCCAAATAAACATCTTCATTGTTTAGGAAGTCATTCTTTAACCACAGGGACTATTAACTTCAAAATATACTGAATAAATGTAAAAAAATTATTTCCAGTGCTGGGGATCTGTCCTAGGGGCTGGCTTATCCTAGGCATACACTGTATCACTGAACTCCACCTCCAGCCCAACAAATAGTACATTTTTGGTTTCTTAGCTTTCATTGTCACTGGTCATTGAGTCCAGGGCCTTTCACATGCTAAGCTACACCCTAAGTGTAAAACAAGTATTTGAAGTACAGTGAACTCCATAATTTCAAAATTTTTGGTCAAGTTGGAATCATAGTTGTCAACCTTGAAATTTAAATTTATGTTGGTCTTTTTCTTGGTTCATAGGTGTAAATACTGTGTGACTATCAGTGTGTATGTACTCTGTTTCAGTAAGAAAATGTTGTAAGAAGAAAAGCAATTTTTTTTTTGCAGTACTGGGGATTGAACCCAGGGGCATTCTACCTACGCGCTACACCCCTGGCCCTATTTTTTATCCTTTACTGAAACCGGGTCTGGAATTTGTCCTGAGGCAATAGAGGACATGTAATTTTAAAATGTGCAGTTTTAAAACGAGATGAACTAATTCACCAACAATTCTGCATCCCTCTTATTCTGTACAGCCACTTTCCATAGCATGTTTATAGGAGGAATCCTTTCTTATATGTGCAAAACCAGCCAGATGTAGTGACCCATTCCTGTAATCACAGTACTTGGAAGGCTGAGACAGGAGGATAGCAAGTTCAAGGACAGTCTCAACAATGTAGCAAGAATCTCAGCAACCCTGTGTCCAAATAAAAAAATTAAAATGGCTAAGGATGTAGCTCAGAGGTAGAATGCCCCAGTAGTACAAAGATGATTCAATCAAGTAGCACAAAATGCACATGTTCAAAGAGTCGATTTTCATCTGTATTCCAAAGCAAACAACCTAATGTCCTTCTGATAAATAAGTGGTACCCATGTTCTTGCCTCTTTCCTGCCTAGCCCACCTCATTTTTCACATCTCTGTGTTGATATGAATATATCCTCTTTGTTATTTTAAAATATTTGGTTCTCTTCAACATTGTCTCCAAAACTACATCTGTTTTTTTCTGGAGAAATCTCTGTGTACACCATTTCTTTCATTTTATGTTTTCTCCTTCCATGTTTCCCTACTTTCTCCCTCCTGTTAGTTCCTGTGGACCTATGCTTAATGTAAACCGTGCCAAACTCCTTCCCCTAGCATATCTTCCTCTTTTTAGCCCACACTCTTCTTCTGTGCCGACTTCTGTTTTCACCTGGATAGGAAAGAAAACTCCAAAATATGTCAATATTATTTTTTGGACATCCATGAATTTGAAATACTAAAGTGAAATATCAGTGGAGGGAGACTGTCCCAGAGGAATCATCTTGGCCTATACTGATAATTTTCCACCCCATCTAGATTTTGCCTGCTTCTGTTGAAGCAAAGTCCTATAAAAACTGATTTCTTCTTGTGTACGCATAGGACAAAAAACTCTAAAATGGTGAACAATGCGACTGAAAACAGGCTGTCGGTTATCCTCATGAAGCTGAGGAAGAAACCGATTTTGTGAGAGAGAGTACAGGATTCATCCAACATCACATACCTAGTGAATATCAAAGCCAAAACTGAACCTGGGTTTCTAGATTTCCAGTTCAATACTTTACCCATATTCCAAGCTAAGTTGCCTCTCGTACTAATTTTAGGGAGTAGAATTCTAATGATAAACTTTGTTTTCTCACCTGACATGGTCAAGGAAGAGGTAACATCAATTGCATATACAAGGGGTGACAGGAAGACACCGGAGGATGTCTGGGTGACTGAAGGTAGAGAGCACATCTGTGCAGAATGAAAGTCACTGGTCACTGATCAGTCACTGGTCACTGGTCTCTTGCGATGGCCCAAATGTGTTTACAGACAACTCCATGGAAACGCCAAGATTCTACCAGCTGGTGGTAGGTCTGGTGGGAGGATGATGTCACAATACAGGCTGTTTAAAATTATTAGACAGCCAATAGAGAGTTCATGTTGCCAAGCAGAAGATGGGATTGGATGGAGAAAATGTCAGGAGAGCACCTGAGTGGCTGAGCTCTGTGGAGGGGAGCTCCTGCAAGACACACATGATAGTCCCACTTTCTCTAGGCTCTTATGTTACAGAGGTCATTTCAATGTTTTTTTAACTAAATTTTTTAATTGAATGATTTTTACATTTCATGTATATCACAATAGAAGGAAAATGTTATGATTGTTATAATGTGATGAAGAGGCTCTGTTTGTAATTTGATTGAAGAATGAAGTTCTCAGACTACACCTTAGAGAATGATGTGATCCTACGCACTGCTTAGTTTCGTGACATCGCGCCTATTTTCCTTGCACTGGTCTGGAGCAGGTTGGATGTGAATCTCTCGTCTTTTTACCCACTCATTGTAGGAATTACTTCAAGTTGAAATCTTCAATTTTGCATTTTGAAAATAATAGATGTTATGATATGAACATCATACATGCACACATTCATACCCTGACATATATCAAAATGTATAATTACAATGCACCAATAAATGAACATAAAAAGTTAAAAAAAAGAAAATAATGGACGTTATTTCCCATCAACTTTGAAACATGTCCTTAGTTATTGTTTTTGTTGAACTAGGAGTTGAATCCGGGGCATTCTACCTTGTTGCTACCCTCTCAGCACTATTCTTCTTAAGACATGCATGTGTGCAAAGCCAAGCAAAATGGAGATGAAAAGGGTTTGAGAAAGAAGATATAAGTGTATTAAAGGGAAAGTGAATGTCCAGAAAAGAAGAGACCAATGAGTGCTTGCAGTTTTTGCTGTCTTCGAGAACCATGTCACCTCACTTTGGTTATCAATTCGTGTTAACAGAATAGATGATTTTGTAATTTTTTCGGTAGGTCACTAGATACTTCAGAGACTGCCTTGATTCTGTACACAAAAGAGAAAAATCCTGAATATACCTTTTCCGTATTTTGTCTTACGATGTCATTTTTGTGTCATGACTTAATATGTTTGTAACTTTTGGATTGCTTTTAAAGGTTCTGGTTTTCTCAATATTGTTTGTGTCATATTGTTAGGAAATGAACATTGAAAGACATATTGCATGTTGTGCTCTGGATGATTCTTCATTTGGAAGATTCATGATCACGATGTGATGGATTTGTGGAGAAAAGGAAAGAATAGCATTTGGGAAAGGCAGTGTGGTGAGCTGCACCATGGGCCCAAGCATAAGGACAGTGTCTGCAGTCAGTCCAAACTGACCACACAGCCTTGGCCTTCCATGTCCTGTGTGTGCTTTTCTCACTACCTTCGTTTGGGACAGTGATTCAGGGATGAACTTATGTATGGTCTTAATTCTTGAGGGTGGAAATCTATGGATTTCATAAGTTTCACATGTGGTAATCTTTCAGGGAACTCTGTATTGCTCGGTGTTTGGTTGCTATAGGGAATGCTTGCCTTCTCCTCTGCCGTGACTTTCTTCCCTGGCTGATTCTTGTTTTCTGCTTTCTTGTAGCTGTTTTCTCTGGTCTTTGTGGTGTTTCCCTACCCAGGGGCCTTATTTGTGGAGGTCCTGATGGAGGTAGCTTTTTGAGGTTTGCTGGCATAAGGCTTGGCCATGATCAAGGAAGGCTGTTGCTGTCTACTGCACTGCCACTTGTCTTCCCACAGTCCCTCTTGATCCATTGCATGGATTTTGGCCTCAGGGGCCCTTCCATACTGTCAGAGACGTTATGCTTGTTGTCCCTGACTTGATCGCAGGGCCAGCTGACTTGTCCTCCATCTCCTTCACCTCAATGGCTCTGGTTTCTTCAACTTATACTGCTTTGGACTTTGGCATTGTTTGAACTCTCTCAAAAACATAGAGAATATTGGGGAAGTTGAATAATCGCTAGCAGTGTAGTGATGTCTGCCTAATCGTTACTACAGTAGATCTCATCTCAAGTATCCCTCGTTCCTCCAGACTCAGGCTCTTCTTTCCCAAAGTGTGGATTTCAGAATCAGGCTTTTGAACTGATGGGGTAGATACTGGCAGGAATCTGGTGAATATCAGGGATTTGTAAGGGTGCAGTGGAGGATACTGAGTTTTGCCTGGGATCTTGCAAGTATGTGGAGGCCATGAATGAATTCTGATGGATTTCATCTCCTCCTTATTCCTATTCTTAGTCTGAACCTGGCTTGCCGTTGGAGGCCATGCCAAGAGATTAGCCCAATTCAGGCCTGAATCTATTATTGAAATGTCTCAAAATTCGGATTGTGGACTATCTCACATATCAGGCTATTTTCCTTTCAGCAGGAATTGAAGAATTCTTGAAATGGAGGCAGATGAATCGGGGTAAAGCGACCCCGACCTTCCAAATCAAGTCATGAAAGCCAGGAAGGCCTGGAGCGACATTCTTCAAACTCTGAAAGAAAACAACCTCCAGCCAAGATTTGTCTACCCAGCAAAGATATCAATCAAATTTGATGGAGAAATAAAAACCTTCCATGACAAACAGAAGCTGAAAGATTTTATGTCTTCCAAACCAGCACTAGAGAAAATGCTCAAAGAGATTAATTACAAAGAAGAAAAAATAAGGAAATGCCAGAACCAGAGAAACAGTGATTTCCATCAAACAAACAACTAGGCAAAGAACAAACACTACCTCAAACAGA
>PVJS01009756.1:0-12204 GCA_004027185.1 Glis glis
TTCTACTTCTGCGCTACACCCCCGGCCCTATTTTTTTATACTTTATTTTGAAACTGGGTCTCACGAAGTTGTGGAGGGCCTCACTAGGTAGAGAGAGAGAGAGAGAGAGAGACAGGGAGAGAGAGAGAGACAGCAAGCTGAGGCTGGCCGCGAACCTGGATCCTCCGGTCTCCGCCTCCCAAAGTACTGGGATTACAAGAGTGCGCAACCACGCCCGGCTATTTTTTTTTAATTCTTTATTCTGAGACCAGGTCTCACGAAGTTGCGGAGGGCCTCACTAAGTAGCTGAGGCTGGCCGCGAACCCGGATCCTCCGGTCTCAGCCTTCCAAGTACTGGGATTACAAGCGTGCGCCACCATGCCTGGCATAACCTTTATTTTTTAAAGTTCATATGTGCATTACAGGAAACAAAAACACAAGAAGCAAAGAACAAAGTAAGTCATCCAGTCACAAGCAGCTTAGTTGAATGTGGCCTTCCAGTTCCTGTGTACACATGCACAGCATCCCACTTGTGTGACACTGTATTCTTTCCCTAGTTTAAATCATGACTGTACATAATTGTTCTTAGAGAGTGCTATGACTCCTGGGTGCCTTCTTGAATAGCTACTTGGCTTTATAAAATGGGGGGACACTGGAAATTGCAGCAATGCAGAGATGGACTGAATCTCAGACATATTTCTCTTATACCTTCTGAGGCACAAATTTCCAATAATAAATGTTCTGTCTGCTAACAAGAAAGGCAGAGATTGCTGATAGATATGGGCCAGACTCCCCAGGGGGAAGCCTTGCACATAGCTGGCAAACAGGACTGGTGCTGATAGCCCCTGGAGACCACAAATGTGTCCAGACAGGAATAGACACCGCGCTGGGCTCTGCATGCACAATGGTGGGAGAAAGTGCTATAAAAGGACTGGAACAGAAGATGCTGCACCAATTTGGACTGCCAAGTCACATTTCCTCAAACCGAGGAACACATTTCACAGCTTATAGTGTTCAACAACCAGTAGAGGGATGTAATCCTCAGAGAAGGGGTAGGATAGAGACTTGGAAAGGGCAGTCGAAACATGTGCTTTCTGAAATAGGGTTGATGAAAGCAAGAAGTTTGGATTCCACATCTTCATGAATGTATCCTAGGGAAGTTCTCTGTTAGATATATTCCTCTACATTTCTGGGGAATCTGGGGAGGAAGAAGTGGGGAAGACGCTGGTGATATTGTATCATTTTATTTTTTCCCCATATTACTTCAACTTTCTGTTTTCCTACCTGGTGCTGTGGTCCTAGGACCAAGGCTGTGGTGGTGAGTGCCAGAAGCAGGGGCGATCTCTAAACAAAATCCTCAACTACACCTTTAAGCCTATATGTCAGAAGTCCTAAGGAACTATCCAGGTGGACTGTACCTTCGTCCCATCTGATAAAATTGGGATTAATGGAAAATGTAGCTGCATTGCCTAGTGTTTGAGATAACCCACTAATTATACACCTGTGTAATGCTATCCTGTATGACTAGGAATGGGCAGAAGGGGAAGGGCTTGCTATAGTAGTGTTGCTATTGGCAACCCAGACCTATACAGTGGCTAAATCACCTGTTTTTACCAAACGTGGAAAAGTTTGGGTAAAACTAAGCAGTCAGTGGAGATAGGATGTAATAGTAACTGAGTAAGGGAATGAATTAGTGTTTTGCAATGAGGGAATTAAAACATTACGTTACTTTCTCAAAAATGGCTCAGAGAAAGGGACAATATTGTCTCTTAGCTCAGTGATACAAGATGATGGAAAGGGCAGAGAGGACTCTGCTTTTAGAACCTGGCAACTTTGGGTGGTACTGCACATCTGAGCTCATCGGTCTAGGAGTCATTGTCACAGAACGTGACCATGGACTGGCCTGTCAGTGACCGAGGGCTCTCGAGTAATGACCCAGTGTCTGTTCACTCTTTATTCAGGTTACATCTACTGCCATGCTATAATACGATATAACACTTTATTTTGCAGTAATGATACTGATACTGATGGGAAATTGAATTTAAGCCTCCTCGGGATGTATTGCAGCAGTAATAGAAAACGACTGGCCTGAGGAAGAAGTGGACTTAGCTAATCATCAGCTAATTTTTACCCTAGCTATCTCTGTATCACAAGGTACAGATAGTGATAAATCAAGGGACAGAAATTGAAAATGTTATGATGCCTTTATAAGAGAGACTAGTTGTTTCTTTAAACCTAGCCTTACACTATGCTTACACTTCTTTACTCTCTGGCACAAGAAGATAGTCTAGGTTCTTCTTGTGTCTGTCCTACCTCAGTCCTAACATTATCCCTTTCTCCAAGGAACACTATTTCCTTTTAGTGGAGAATTGTATTTAGAGGCCAAGATCTAGGTTGCAGATATGCTCGTGACTAGTAATTGTCAATGCTTCCAGACCTCTCTGGGGACAGTGCTAAGGGGTTTGTATGTGTGTGCACATGAACACACGTGCGTGCATACACACACACACACGAGTATATACATATACACACCATAAACACATTCATATGCATACTTATTTCTGTATCTACAGCAAAACCATTATTCCACATTGATGCCATCAATTCTATTCCAAGGCTAATTCTGGTTTTTCCCTTTCTATATTTGCGCACTCTTCTGCTACAATGAGAAAACTGGCTACTATTATCTTAAATATATTCACTTATTTGATCCATCCTCCTTTATATAATCAATCTCCCATCACTGCACCACCTCTATGTAAACACCTATGTAAATACTCCTTTCTCCTTTCTCTGTAAATGCCCCTTTCTCTGCCCTTTGTGTGGAGCCCTCTTTCTCATACTTGCATTATGAAATCTTGTGTGTAGCTCTTCTCGGGGAAGAATAGCCCTCTAAACCTACTTGGACTCGGGCATTCCCAAACAGAACACTCCTCTGCAGGGGACCTCTCCTACCCTCTGCAGACACCTATGATTATCAGCTACAACTAATAGTTTTAGGATTTAATTGTTTTAGAAGGAAAAGAAGAACAGTAGGGGGAAAAAAGGAAGAGAAATGGTGGTATAGAACACATAGTAATTATATGCTGTCTTTATCCTAACTATTATGTAATAGTGCACCCCTCCTATTAGCATTTTAGAAAAGAGTATCCTCAGGCATATGAGTTCTCAGAGATATTATAGATCAAAGCATGTTGATGATTCATAATGTTATTTATAGTGTATCCTTAATTTGAAGCTTTCCTCTAAAGAGGCCAACATGGGTCCCCACAGCTGTCAGTTCACAGAACCTTTTGATATTTTCTCCTGTTGGGCTTTTAACACTCCAAATCAAGATTCATGGTTAAGGGAGTGTTGGAAAAGTGATGTCTAATATTCAATTATAAGATTGGTCTCCTCCAAAATCTTTAGCTTATTTTGGGGTGCTTTGTGCAATGATGTAGAAGGCCCTTCTTCTATGGTTGGGTCCAGGAACATGGAAAGTTGGTAGCAAGGACATCTTGGTGAAAGGAGACTGACAACTGAACAAGTAGCAGGAATTTGTATACAGAGTAAGTAGCCCTTATATAGATATAGTAGAAAAATACTTGAGGTCATAATTGATATTGGAAATGATCAATTGTTGGAAATATTGTTGACATGAAGCTTTATTCAAGTTAAATATTATTCCTTATTATGGTGCATATATATGCATTCCAAAAGATTTTAAGTTCTAGGACTGGGCAATCCAAAGCAGGAAAACTTTTTGAAACATTTACTCTGCATAAAGTTTTATTTTATCGTTTTTATGTTCACGGTTTCAGAAACATAATGAAAATCACCATTAAATTAATTCTTAATTCTTAATTTCCAAGAATCCTGGGGAGTAATTTAGTTTATTTTGGGCTCTGGAATATGACTTCCACTTTGAAAAGTTATAAATTCTTATATCCAAAAGCCATATGACTCAATTAATACCAATATGTATGTAAATTGAGACATTAAGTGTAAGTAGAGACATTAAATGTGAATTTTCACAGTCTAATGGATATGCCAATACTCAATTTCTTGTTTTATTTCTACTAAAATTTCCAAATGTGAAGGCATCCTAAATTTTATAAAGGCACACTAGATGGAACATAAAAATTTTTCTTTATAATAATCCTGACTAGGGAAACCAAACCACTCATTTTTGATAACAAAGGGTTGCATATTCAAGACTGAGAAACATCACAGATTATTTATCTATATAATCATTCATGAATTTACTCATCCACTTATGTATCTACAAATAACATATAGGTCACATATATTAATTATACTTCTCTAATCTTCAAATAAACTTTTATTATGTATTATTATAAAATCCTAAGTTCTTTGAAAATTTAACTGTGGTTAGTTCATGATTTTGCCACAAAGTAATATTAAAAATCATAGAAAGAAGGGATCTACTAGAAACTACAAGCATCAGAACAACATTATCTTGTGGAAAACCTGTTACTAAAATTGCTTTTTAGAGGGGATTGAATCTAGGGGCTATTCTACCTCCAAGCTATACCCTCAGCTCTTTTTATTTTTTATTTTGAAATGGAGTCTCACTAAGTTGCAGAGGCTGGCCTCAAACCTGTGAACTTCTTGTCTCAGCCTCTCAAGTACTGGGACAGATGTGCACCACTACACCCAACTTCTTTAGGTTTGACTATTAAAATTATTCATTCTACAGAAGTTTTGGATTATATTAACAAAAAAGGACTGGGACAATATGACATAGGAGCAAGCTTTTTAGTAGACACTCACTATGCAGTACCTGCTCAGTTCTGATAGCCATATTATCTCATTGTTTAATCTCCCTGAACCCCCGTTTTCTTAACTTCAAAAGAGGAAAATATAATCCTGAAGGATTTTTTATTTTCATTTTATATGTTAAAGGACTTAGCACAGTGCCCAGTATGTTATTTCTTCTCACCCTCTTCCATTTACTCCCCAAAGCACCACTGGCAATGAAGAAACTGAAGCTCAGAGAGTTGAAGGGTTAACAGTAATATCTACTTCCTAGTGTCTGTATTAAGAAAATGTGGTAATTCGTGTAAAGGACATAGCGAGAGAGATTGTTACTAATTGATCTTAATAATAGAACTCCCAACTAGAAGAGACAGGTCTTTGATAGACAAGTAAAATCAATATATGTATGTTATTTTTCTATACTTTTCTAATATAAAAATATCCTTTCCTTATATTTGATTGCTTCAAGAGAAAATATCATGATTCAGTTCTCTTGGAAACTTTTAGTGGAAAAAGAGTTTTAATATGCTTTTAGTCAGGAGTATTAACACGGCATTCAAACCATGGTTACTAGAGTTTCCTTTCATTTCCCAACCTCCAATGTATAAAAATCATGGAGCAATAATAAAAGCTATTAAGTTCATTAGATCCTATTAAGAATAACTTCCTTTAAGAGTAGACGATCTGTCTCTTTGGTTCTGTAACCACGTTTGGAATGCTCTTTTATGTTCATGTAAATCAGCCTAATTTAGGGCTCAAAGCATCATGGCTACTTCAGTATGAAATTAATTTATTTAAACAGATTCTAGCTTCTAATTCTGAGATTTACATTGTATCCAAAGATGGTATCAAATACATTCCCTCCCAGAATAAAGTGAGTTATTGCTCTTGGCCTCTCTATGACTGTCCAGTTAACAAATGAGTTGGCTTTTTAAAATGACAACTAAAAGCTTCACCATCTTAAAGCTAGAATATATACAAACTTATAAGACTCAGTCACTATGCAAAGCACGAGGGGGAGGGAAGGGAGAGGAAGTGGGGTGGGACTTGAGGGAGGGCTGAATGAGCGATGTGTGCATGTATGACTCTGCTCTCCTGCCACTTATCAAATATATAATTACAATGCACCAATAAATGAATATATAAAAAATTAAAATAGAAAAATATTTTAAAAAAAGAAAAGGAATGAGTTTACCACAAATGCTTAAGTAGGATTTCACCAGAAGCTGAGGAAAAGTAAACTATTGGGGTGGGGTCAGAGGAGTTTTTCAAGATGAGGTATCATTTAAATTGTTCTTGGAAGAATAGCTAACATACACAGTAAGCACCATCGTGTGTAGGGCCCAGGACCCATAGTACCTTCAGGGGCTCATAAAAATGCTTTAACTCAATTTTTAAATAAAAATGAAGACAATAATAATGGATATATAATAACAAATCCAACCAGGTTTGTATTTTATTTATACCAACACAATCATAAAATATAATTTTTAATACTTTCGCGGTATTAAAACACAATCATGAAATAGTTTGAATACTTTTGTAGATGTGATGTTCATGGGTAGAGATAGCAAAAGGAGACGGTATGAATGAGGGTCATGTCATGGGGAAATACAGGGCATGTTTGGGAAATTACTGGAGAAAGTATTGATCCTACATGGTGAATGTTGGTAAAAAGGGGGGGAGGGTTAGGAGGTGAATATGGAGTGTGGAACGCAGCTGTATTAGGATAGACACAATAGCACATTTCTATATTTAGCGCATTCATTTATATAACAGGTATTTACTAAGCACCTACAGTGTGCTAGACATTATTCTGAGTAAGAAGACACAGACAAAGAAAAGGGAGTCCCTGTGATTATGCAGCTTCCATTCTAGTGGGCTCGACAGACAATGAACACATAAGCTATCAACTAAATGATAATTTCCCAAATTGATGAAGGCTTTGAAGACAGTAAAGGAGGACAGTTAACAGAGTTGTAGTTGAGATGGTCAGTTTCCCAGGTGAGAGGAACACAGCAGACAAAAGAGCAAGTTGCAAGTGTAGGAGAGTTTGCAGCTAAGGCCGGTGTGACTGCAGGGAGTGAACCAGGGAATGAGTGAAGTTAGGGAGGAAGTTTATTTTTGCACTTGCTTATGTAACATCCTGCGTTCTTTCCCTCATTCATTTTTCTTTTTAATTTATTTTTGATTCATACTTATTTGGTTCTTTTTTTAAAAAAATTATCTTTGTAAAGCATCGGAATCTGTTTTGAAACAGGGCGGTATGCTTAAAATTCTCTTCTATCCTGCCCAACATTCAGCTGAGTTGAGATTATGAAAGATATGCAGAAAATACTTGCATAATTGTCTTGGGAGACAGCAAATGTATTCAAATATCGTATGAAATTCCATCGAAACGAGCCAAGAATTCACTGTAGTATTAGATAAAATAATTTTTCATTAAGTTTACACAGTCCTGTGTACATCTAAAGTAAAATAAGTGGTATGGCATGTGTACGTTAGTGTTGGCCTGTTTCTTTGATAAATTTGTTAGCATTATTCCAGAATCACATCATGATCCGTGACTCAATTTGGAATTTTATTTACTGATATGTTAAGCCATGAAAAATGATGCTAGGAGCAACACTTAGAGATTATTTTTGAAAGTTCTAGCATATATATTTTCTTCCAAAATCTCCAAGTCAATTCTAAGCAATTAAAGGCAGGTAGAAATGTGATTGAAAAGGAAAGTTCTATTAATTAATGTGAGCTTTGAAAGCTTCAAGAAGTTGTGCTTAGACAGAGTATCATTTTGTATTTATGGAAGAATTAGTAACGCAACAAGATACTATGTAAGCATACAATGAGGAGACAGCAAATAGGATAGATTTGGTATGTTATGTAGCCTTTATATTAACCATAGATAATTCACTAGGGAACATGGTATTATTTTCATATAGGTGTCACAATCATTGGTTCTAACGGCTACTATTTCTATCTTTTGGGGGAGTTAATGGAATCTTACATGTTATTTCAATTTTTGTTAATAGAATTCATCTGATCCCATTTACAAATAAAAGACTGATTACACTGAGTTCGTACTTATGATAGTCTTTGCTATTGATAATGGTTAATAAGTATAACAATATTGCACTTGGGTTATATTTAATCTTCAAAGGACTAGACAAATAGGAACTAATCCTTCATTTAGTCTGTTCTCAACTAAAACTGATAACTCCCACTTTTGAGGAAAGCAAAGTGGGTCAAGAAGACTTAGTCCTTTGATCTTATGTATATTTTGTCATTTTAAAAAGAAACAATAAGATTATAATGTTCATATAACAATGAAGATTTTTAAAGTGCATTTAGATACATGACTCTTGAGGAATGAGTGATTTGTTACTTTCTTTTTATACTTAAATTGACATCAAAGAATTACTTCTGCACTAAAATTCAAAAAACTATTTGCATCTAATCTTAACTTATAATTAAGTTTTGTAGAGATGATTTGGGAATTATGTAAATATTTATAGCATATTCCTTTTAGCTCAGTAGTTTTCAACATGATATCATTAACAGCTCATCTGGAAAGAACCGGTATGCGATAAAATGGAATTCTATATGGGAAGCCATTTACCTGATTTTCCCCAGTCAGAGTTTCAATATGACCCTCTGGTCCAAAAATTTATATTAAGATATAAATTTCCATGTGATATCTTAATATGTATATGTAGATTATCATGGAGGACTCAGGACTTTTAAAGACAAAATATAATTAGCTTAGGATAACTACACTACATACTTTAGAAAGAGCAGCACAGAACAACACACCCTCTTAGATACTTATATATTTTGGGGGTGGGGAGAGCATCAGCCCTCTATATCAGTAAGTTCCACATCTGTGACCCACAGATTCAATCATGGATTGAAAATATTTTTTAAAAATTACACCTGTACTGAAATCTTACAAAATTTGCCCATTAATTCCTAACAATACAGTATGGCATTTACATAAATAAGTCATGGAGAAATGACTGAAAGTATATGGGCAGTTGTATGTGGTTCTATGCAGTAGCACACATTTTATACAAGGGACTTAAGCACCTGCAGATTTTAGTATCCATGGAGATCTTGGAACCACTTCCTGTGGATACCAAGGAACACTTTCACGCCCTCCTCGCTCATGTTAAGCTCTGATCTACCATATGGTGCAGGGCCCTGGCTGTCACTGGCCACCTCCTCATGAGGACACTGTGTTCGCCCACCCACTTAGACTCCACCACCTCCCACCAGGATGCCACTCCCACCCTGGGGAGATGCTGTCCAAAGGGAGCCAGGGAAAGCTCACCAAGTGCTGTGTGCATATATGTCACTATTACTATGAACTACATCATGATGTGAGACTATAATGCACCAATAAAAGTATAAAAATTCCTTATATACTTCCTGTTTAATCTTATTAAACATAACCTAGTTGTAATGACTTAGAACACTGTCTAATAATATCACACCCTATGTTATATATTTTAAAAATACAAAAAAGTTAAAAGTGATAAAAAATATGTGTGTTTCTGTATGCAGGACTTATCCATGTACATATTTCTTCTCTTTTAACTTCAATGATGGCTTGCTATTCTCTTTGCCTGAAATACTTTTTTTTTTGTTTGTTTGTTTGTTTGTTTGTTTGAGGTATTGAGGATTGAACCCACAGGTGCTCTACCTCTGGGCTACACCCCAGCCCTATTTTATTTTTTATTTTGAAACAATGTCACACTGACGTTACCACATACTGGCTTTGAACTTGTGATTCTACTGTCTCAGCCTCCCAAGTCTTGGGATTATGGGTGAGTGCCACCACGCCCAGCTCCCGAAGTACTTTTAACCAGATACTTCTGTAGATGCTTCCTTATCATCATTCAATTCTATGTTGCTAAAATGTCACCACTTGAGAGAGTGGTGACATTTTTGGCCACACTAAATATCAACTTTCTGCCAATTCATTCCCTTGTCCGTTCTGACGCATATCAAAATTTATAAATTATGTTATTTGGTAGTTTACTGCTTTTCATTTCCAATAAGTTATAAGCTCTGTGAGAAAATGTGCTTTATACATTTTATTATTAAAAGTTTCCAATATCTTGAGTTGTGTTTAGCACATGATATATAGTCAATAAACTTTAAAAAAATAAGTATTGAATTATTGAAAGTGTACCTAGACATTGATGCATAAAAACAGAAAGCAGCTATATTTAATATATGAAATAAACAAAATATGAATTTTCATAATTCAAATATATTTAATAGTTAAGAATGGGTTAAGAAATCAGGTATATGGTAACTACAAAAATATGAGATTGAAATTTGTGGATACTAGCCATATAGTTTATAAATAGATCTGCTAATATCAGGGAAAAAGTATATGTAAAACAAATTTTAAGTAATCTGTGTATTACATATAAATATTAACTTTTGTATTTAGTAGTTAATGATTATGTATAGTAATTGTTGCTTGAAGTTTACCTGAAATATATCCCATTATTTTCCTGTCTTAATATAATTCGGCAATTTTAAGTTGTATACAAGTTGGTAAAAATACACTATTTGGAAACTAAAAGATCAATTTGGGCACATAGGACAAAAAAATCTCACTTCAAACAGCTTAAGAGAAATAATTTTATCTACTCACGAACACGCCTATAAAGTGTAGGAATGGACATCACGCATGTCCAGAACCAGGGTCTGAAATGGAACCGTGAGGTCTCTAGCACGTTTTCTTTCTATTTCTCCTTATCTCTGTTTGATTTTCCATTGAAGAATTTATGCACAGGCAGCCTCTTACTACATGGTCTTTAAAGACTTCACAGCCATATCACAAAGGGCATGCAGAGATGGGGAGTTATTGCAGAAGATCGCACAGTCTAGAGGTAAACTCATATGAACCTAGGCATATGTCAAACAAATTTGCTTCCCCAGAGCAATGAAGGAGAGCCATTTACCTAAGAGTTCTGCAAAAATCTTTATGAAAACTGAGTGCTGAGTTTTAGTTATGTGTATATCTCTGGATTGATTATTGTAGCCATGGGAGTGGTCAGCCTTTTGGAGGATTCTAGGTCCTGCTTCACTCCTAGAACTGAAGGGTTGGTCAGCTACACATCCATTATACAAATTAAAAATGAAAGAAGCCAGGCATGGTGGCGCACGCTTGTAATCCCAGTACTTTGGGAGGTGGAGACCGGAGGATCCAGGTTCGCGGCCAGCCTCAGCTCTCTCTCTTTTTCTCTCTCTGTCTCTGTCTCTCTGTCTCTCTCTCTGTTTCTCTCTCTCTCTCTCTCTCTCTACTTAGTGAGGCCCTCCGCAACTTCGTGAGACCTGGTTTCAAGATAAAGGATAAAAAATAGGGCCGGGGGTGTAGCACAGAGGTAGAACGCCCCTGGGTTCAATCCTTGGTACCGCAAAAAAAAAAAATGAAAGAAGAAAAACCTCCAAGAAATGCTACCACAAAATAATAAATATGCACAATAGTGATAGAACTGAGAATCTAGATATATCTTTCATTTTAAAAATTCTATTATTTGTCCATTATACTTCCTCATATGGAAATATCATTAACAGGATCACTTCATATTTCAACTTGAACCTAATTTTGAGTCCTGGTTCCAATACACACTAGGTATGATTTGAGTAAAATCAGGTATTTCTGCTCTGACTGAACCAGACCCTCCAAATTTAAAGGCCCTGTTTTTTTACATGTGTGTTTGTACATGCATATATGTGTTGACCAAAAGATAAACAGAATTAACTTATTTCACTATTTTTCTCTCATTCCACTGTTACATATTCCACTGTGTCTGTAGTAAGGTACAGAATAAGTTAAGGAAAAGTATTTGTTTTTTGTATCTTATTTGGTAATCTCACAAAAAGTTGAAAATTTAGAAGGAAATGGAGCTCAGAAGGGTTTTACATGCTTGGGAATGCAGACAGACTTTCTAAGTCTTGGAGGCAATATTCTCAGTGGTTGAAAATGGCTATTGGGTCTTGTATGTATCTGGGAGAAAATCCAAGCTCTGTGCTTTACTGGTGGTAAAACACTTAATTTCCAATTTCTTTACTTTCTCCAGGCATTACCTCACCTGGAGAATGACTGTACAAATAATTCCTAACTCACACACTTGCTGTGAACACTAAATGAGTCACTATTTATACATTACCGAGTTTAACACATGACCTATAAGCAGCCTTTTGTCATTTGTGGTACATTTTGAAAATGTCTCACAGTTATCTCTTTATTTAATTATCTTGAAAAGCCAATTGACATGAGAAAACTATGATTTGGTGACAAACACCTTACCAGTGTTAGATAATAACATGGTAGTCATTACCAGGTTAACTAGCATTATATTTCAGTTTCCTGGGAGAAAACGTGGTTTTAGGCCATAGACATGAAAACTTTGTGTGGCTGAGTGTGGCGGCGCACGCTTGTAA